>JAODTR010086718.1:0-14314 GCA_025399935.1 Amblyopsis rosae | reverse complement strand
AGGCTCCAGACAACACAGCTCTCAGGATCATAGGGACACACAAACCTCTCCACCACGATAAGGTGATGGTTCCCGGAAAGCTGGAAAGTTCTTAAGTACAAATACTTAAGTACTGTACTTAAGTACCTTTTTCAGGGATCTGTACTTTTCTCAAGTATGTATTTTTCTGACAACTTTTTACATTTTCTTCTTAAATTTATTCTTTCAATTTCTACTCATTACATTTTCAAAACAACATACTTACTTTAGTTTTAATGTGTTTGGAAACATTTGTAATTGTTGGAGGAATTTTGATTTATTTTGCGTAATTGAGAGCCTTCCCAATATCATCAAAACTGATTTCAAAAAGAAGAGAGGTAATATTATCCCTGGTAGGCCTATTGGCGCATATTACGTAATTTACGTAACGAGACAAAACAGAAAATAAAGGCACTTTCAGTATGCTAATTAATTTAGATTTACCAGAATAGGCTATTATATACGAGAGATGGGGAAAAAAAGGCGAATCTGCAGCAATTGTAAAAAACTCTCAGGCTATATTATAATTATAATATTTAGATTATATTGATTATATTATTAAAACATTATTGAGAGGTTTACAATTTAATATTGTTCACAATTTCTACGTTTAACTTTTATATTTTCAGTACATTTCAGAGCCTGTACTTTTTTACTTTTACTTGAGTACAGAAGATAAATCAGTATGTTGACTTTTACCAGTCTTTTTTTTACTCAATTATCTGTACTTAAATTACTTTTGACACCTCTGAAAGTAAGTTGTTGCCTGTAGTGATTTGTGTCCAAACATGATAACAATGCAACACTTGTATAATAGGAGTAGAAGAAATAAAGTATTTGTTTATGCTTGGTTGAAACACTACTGAAGTTTTTTGACTTCTCAAACTTGCTTACCTTGATATTAAGATATAGCAAGTCTCCCTAACACATTCAATATGAATACACAATTAGATGTTCTGCTCAGCAACTGTGTTAAATCTCTCAGCAATTCACCACCAGCTTTGAGAGTTCTTTGGATTCAGTTATATTACCTTAAACATGACTTCCATCTCCTTTCTCTTTCGGGGTGTTATTGACCCCTCCAATAACACCCAAGGCCAGAAAGTTGCCATGGTTTCCTGGATTCTTTTGCAATTGTGATTGGCTGATACAAAACGTGTGGTGGACATGTGCCTGTATGAATAGGAAGCTTACTGTGACCCTGACTGAAAGTACTGTATTCATATTTGCTTTGAGGACCTTGGTTAGAAAGCCACTCAAAACCCTGCTAAAAGGGCTTATTCATCGCCTATGTGTTGACTTGATGCTGAGGCAGATGGAAGAGAACTGTGTAAAAGAGAATGCTTTATAACAAACAGCAGTTACATCACAATTAGATCGTTATAGACAAATTAAATCAGTGTAGCAAGGTTTATAGGTGTCAATCCAATATACTGCATTTTCTGCCTGATAATCAGTCTGAATGAGATTCCTATAACCACTCTCAAAAGCAACAACAACCTACTTAAACATATAGAGTATATACAGATAAATATAAACACAAATGTTCATTTGGACCATAGTCTTTTTCTATCATTAATGGTTGGGAGTTGTGGCTGCTTTTTATGTGTGCTGGAGCTTGAAGAGACTTGTATAACGTGAAGGACTCATTTGTGTGGACCAACATAGTTTGGCCCAAGGTTGATGTTGTCAAGTCAAGTCAAGTTTACTTATACAGCCCTTAATCACATTACAGTCTCAAATGACTGCACAGGCCCACATTTCACATGGAAACAAAGGACAACCCCTGTACCTTACCCTCCCATCGGGCAGGACAAAGCTATTGGGAAAAGATGGAATAAAGGAACCACAGAGAGTCCAACCCTGCCAGGACTGGATGCAATATGTTTGTGTTCACAAACTGAATGTCACACATTGTACATACTAAATAGTATAAATGTCAGTCTATTGCGCCGATGACATTTGCCACATAAGGATTTTACCAGAGTAGCAATAAACCAAGGATCGCATCACAGCTGGGAGAGACATTAAAGCCAGCTGTACTAGTCTGTTAACCATCCATTGTCTTAGCACACATCTCCATCGCACTGGAGGGGTGCTGATGAGGGTCTTTGAGCCATCTAGTGCCCATAGTCATATACAGTAGTCTTTTTACATCCATTTTACGGTAATTTATTGTATTTCTTTCAAAATTTGCATTCACAGAGCACGTGCACACCTCTTCAAGCACACGAGCTTTCAACAAACATGGCAACGGAACAACTCCATATCTGCATGGTGCAGCGTGTGTGTTCTGTCACCGCATGGACAAAGACACCCAATCAGGTAGCCTGTCAGTGTCTGAGGCCATAATAAATGGCAATTATACACATTATGATACAGACTCCGATGGCGTGTGCTGAACACCAATTTGTTGGAGGCATAGAAAAGCAAATTACAAACTATTGAGTATGAAGAGATGCTGTAAACACCAGGTTGTTTCATCTTTGTAGGTTTCACATGGCGGGTGATTATGTGTTCTTAAGAGGAGCGTTCATTTTAATACAGAGAAGATTACTCACTAAATCACTTTCACGAATTCAAACTATTGGCTTGGAAATAAACTGCTGGTAAACATAGGGCCCCTAAATGTGTTTTCTTTTTTCAACACTAATCCTGTTGTGCTTGAATTAGACAGACCATTAGCGCACAGAATGTGCTGCAGGCCAGCATGTGTGTGTGTGTGTGTGTGTGTTTGTGTGTGCGCACACGTGTGAAAGAGAACGATAGAGAGAGAGAGAGAGCGAGCGAGAGAGAGAGAGAGAGAGAGAGTGAGAGCATGCATTAACAAGAAATGGTTTAGTTGCAAACAAGGGTGCTCAGTGGCGTGTCGGAGGTATTACTAGGGGACCAGTGAAGAAGCAGGTTTTCTTCTTTTTAATTCTGCCTAAGTTACTCCCTACCTTCCTTATCACTCCCAGACACTCTCGGTTCCATACATTCAATAAGCTAATTGCTGTAGTGCTCTACTCTTGTCACATTTCCTCATGCTCTTTCTTGTTCACACTTAAGAGTAACAATCTTGTCCACTCAACTGTCTTTCTCTCTTTTTTATGAAAATGGTACATTTCTTCATTTTGCTTTATTCAATATATATATATACATATATATATATTTTTTTTTACGGATTGTTATAAACGGTTAGCATACAAAGGTTTGCCCAGAGCCAGAGGATGAACTATGTACTGTCTCTTTCACTTCAAGCCTGTGTGAGCCTGGTGAGAGCAATCATAGGCTGCAGACACATGCAAAATTAATATTCACCTCCCATTCACTCCATTCACTTCCAAGGTGCGAATAAAACATTTGCATCCTCTGGCAAAGCAATTTTGAATTATTTCATCTAGAGTAAATCTAGAGTAGATCTAAATACACAGCCTCAACCAACAGCAAGGATGCGTGTCTGGTTGACCCCACAGCTGGCTGCAGGTGGCTATAGTTTTCTTAGCGAGGCGGATGGAATGGAGTTGGAGTAGGATTTTATTATGAATTTTAAATCGGAAGGAGATAGTAAATTGCCCGCGCAGTTTTTGATTCACGTATGACCGCAGCCTCACCCTGCTGGTGAGAATTGATCATCGATTGATGGGCATTGTTATTACGAACTGCACTAGGCAACTATCAATCGAAACTGCACGAATAATGTTCAATGTGTTAAAATCACAAAACGATCATTAAGGTAGGCTACCACCGGCATAATATTGTAGACCTAGTCATTGGCCTGTGCAATTACAAAGCTGGAGGTAATCACAAAAAAGCGAGACTGTAGGGATATATGTAATATATCATAGGCCTACTAGGCTTGTAGGGTACTTGCACAACAAGCCTACTACAATGTAGTTTTAATAGACCTATTAGATAAATTGTTATTGTCCACATAGTTTTATGTACGCCCACCTAACCACATTTCTGGCTACGTTACTGCATTTAGATTACATTTATACAGAAAAGGATTTACATTTAATTTTATATGAATGTACAATTGCTATTTTTGCCTATTAATCTACACCCAACCAAGAACTCATAATAACAATGTGAAAACATGCTTCCAGAAATCTCTATTAGTTAACTATATGTATTACAACATAAAAAAATGTAACAGATCTCTCATTCACATAAGTATTTAGATCAGTTGTTGTGGCATTCCCGAGAGGTAGGTCAGGGGTCATGTTTGCTTTATTTATCCTTGAGATTGCATTGCCAAGAACATGTTTGCAATCCTTATGATACATGCAGTAAGGTCCAACACTGCATGTCAAGACATAAACCAAATGTAAGGAATATAACTGCAATATCATTGCGGTGAGGCGTAGATCAAGGCAAGTGTAAAAGACAATTTTCTAAAGCTCAGAATGTTTCCAGAGCATATTGCATAATGGAAGAATGTAACCACCAGAACTTCCTAGATCTGGTAATCTATCCATACTGAGTAACTGGGCATTGGCCCTGTAGTTGACCAAGGACCAATAATGGCAATTGACGCTTTTCTACTCGACTCGACTCGTTTTTGGTACCAGGTACTGCGTTTTCCACAGCAGGTAGTGGAAAACCACTGTTAAATTCACTCCTGCCGTTGTGGTCCTTCTTTTGTCGTTAATCATTTTTCTTTTTTAAAACTGAGTAAGTAGGCCAGAAGTGTGTGCTGTAGCATAATCCTATGTGCTGTGGGACTTATGTGATTATGATTATGTGTGTGATTTACGGGTCAACCTATACTTTTAGGCTCCCTGTGATGACATGTATAGCTCTACGCTTTAGTGGGCGATGCTCAAATATGCATTATCTGTGGATTCTGGCTCATCACAAACAAATCAAACCATCAAACAAAGTGGATGGTCAGGAAACAATAAAAAGTGTGTTGATTAATCAAAGAGATGCAGATTCTTGCCTGCGACGTCTCACACAGTCAAAATGCATTGTGAAGCGTACTGCTACGCTTTCATACAAGCGGTGTTCACCACTTTGTTTATCTTACTATTTATGGAGTCAGGGTGGTGTATAAGTAGCATATTCTTTTTTCAACACACACAGAGAATGGTAAGCTAGCGAAAAGTGGGGAGATTTTTGGTGAATTTGACAGAAAGTGTATTATCTTACATATAACTTGCAATAGCTGACTATACCTTTAAATGCTTCAACCAATTGCCATGTACAGTAGGTGGAAATTACATTAACCAAATACATCACTGTATACATCAGCATTCAACACATAATCTGTTTGTGTCCATCACCAATTTTGTGTAAATTGGGAATATGTAAATAAATAATAAGAGGTAGAGTAAAAACCGTACAATATATACTTTATTAAATAACTTAGGCCTGTGCGCCAAATACAGTATATGCACATATAAGGACATGGAGGTAAACTTTATTTATAAGGTCTGCACCCAGCGCATGCCTGCTGGGGACGCACACCGTCGCACACCTCCGGTAGTCACCACCCCGCTGACTCCCTCATGCTACCCGAGGTACATCCTCCTACGTCATTGGCGCTCCGAATTCCACCCCGATCCCAATCACCTGACTATTGAGCATCTGAGTCAATCACCGTTTGTATGGACAGTATTTCAGCAGATCTCTTGCCCGTCCAAGTTGTGAGGTATTGTTTGGAGGTAAACATGCTGAGTCATTGATTCATGTATATGTTCTTGATTTACCCCATGTTTAGACCATTTCATGTGATCTTAGACCAAGGCCATAGACTGTTCATTTTTTATAGAAACAAATCTACTCTTGGTCTCACACGGCGATCACGACACGTCAATCGAAGCGCAGCGTTCTGGCTTTGTTGATACAAGCGGTGTTCATCACTTTGTTTATTTGACTATTTACGGATGTTCCGCAGGTGGAACATCAACTCTAGTCTGTCTGGTGTCGTTACATTATTATATTGTTATGTACACTTCAGATAGTTTTAGGCCTATTGATTAAAATATGTATAATTTCAATAATGGAATGTCATTTATTTCAGCAAATAAAAGCCTAATGGATACAAACAGATTCTGCCTCAGAAACCCCAGCATATTGTACCAATACACAAACTCCAAAGCCTCCAGGTATACCCAAGCAGAGAAAAGCTGCATATTAGCATGACTCACTCACAGTGGTAAGAGCACTGACTCACTCTCATACACACACACGCACACACACACACATAAAGCACAGTATTCTAGTATTCTAGCAGACGTCACTGATGCGTACATGCTCGCTCGCGTGCGTATATGTGCAGGTTACGTCTACCGGTAACATCAATCCTACTACAAACTGCCTTGATCACTTTGCAAGCTCAAATCAATTTAAAAGGACTTGCCCCGAGCAAAAGGGTTTCTGTGTGTATATGTGTGTGTGTTGTTGTTCTGTGTGAAATAGTGTTTATAAACTGTAAACGGGTGTTTGGCCTATGGCTGCAACCGACTAGCTACTCCAGTTGAGAACTGAATAATGTAAAGTACAGGCAGGTTAATGTCTGTCATCATAAGCGCTGTTGTTATTGTATTGTATTGTGCAGGCCAACTCAGGTGGTGCTGCTGAATGTGTAAAGGTGCCATTTACAGTAGCATGGGGCCTAAATGTTAGTTAGATAAACAGTTTACCTGTATATGGTAGCTCTGTATGGGTTAGTTTATGGCTTATCCAATTTGTGTGTGTGACTTCTGACTTTGCAGCATGGTAATGCATTTTGAGATTGTTTCATTTTACCACATGGTTTGCAATGTGGTGGGCTTTCCCAGCCAACCTAACACCCTATGGTACATGCTACAGAAACACACATTGAACTGCTGTGGTGAATCAAACATCATTGGTATTCCAAGTTGGTGCTTGCCACATTCAGGAAATAAGGACAGGCCCATAAAACAGCCTACCCTTTGTTAACGTATCTGTTTCTCTCCCTTGCTTTCTCTCAAACAGGGACACATGGAAGCATTGATACTTGCTGAAAGGGACAGTCATCGATTTGTGTGTGGAAATTACCTTGTGGCAGAAATCAGTGTTTCAAAACATTCAAGAAACTTCAAGAGTGCATGCCCCTCCCTATCTCAGCACTGTTGCTCCCTGCTATTTCCCACAGGTATCCTAAAGCTCTACATGCTCTTTAGTTACATGCATCATTATGTTGCAAACTTCACCACGGAGTGTATTTTACAAATATGAACCACTTAAGCGCACGCAAACACACACACAGTGTCCATGACCATATTAAAGTGTTTAACAAACAAATAATAATAATCAACAATGTAGTTATAGCTTCAGTAGAAGGAGTGATGGCAGCCTTTCGGAATGTTTATTCATGTGTGGTCCTGAGAGCCAGCAGGAGCAGACTGGAGAGGAATATATTATCAACCCTCCTGAAAGGAACGCTGTTCACTGTGGACTCCTGCTGCGGGACTGATCCACAGGAGCGACACACACACACACGCGCGTGCGTGCGAGCACACGGACACACAAACGTAACAGTATACCTATGCACTCATGTTTTTTTATTTTTATGGAATGACAGAGTGTAGATAAAAACCTGCTCACAACTTCTGAGCACGTCTGCACATGCACGCTAATTTACACAACAAACACACAGACACACACCTGCGCTCACACTCACACACACGCGAACACCGCCTCTTTCCTCTGAGAGAGCCGTTCTTCCCTCTCATTCCCTCCCGTTAATGTCAGGACCAGAGAACTTTAGCAGGCAAGAAAAGGTCAAGGACAGCCATTCATGTGCTGTTTAAGCTCCAAAACCACATTAAGCAGACAGAAGACAGACCTAGCAGCCACCACGCCCGCAGGAAGGTTAGGGAGGGTTCAGGTACAAAAAAGTAAACGCTCGATGGTGTGAATGACCAGTAACCTTGTCAGAGAAGTGAAGGATGTCGTCTATGCATTTTGATCTGTGTGCAGTGCAGACTTAGCACTGCCTCTTTAAGCTAAAGTACTGATACGTGTAGGAGTTCCCTGCTGTGTACAGTATATAGCCTATAGCGCACACACCCCACTAAAGGCAGCTTGGAGCAGGTGTCCTCCACTTTATTCCTTCTCCTCTCCCCCCTCAGCACCTCCTCCACCCCCATATCTGTCTCGTCAACGCTTCCGTTGCCCATTGTCCACTTGAATGATTGTGTAAACACAGACAAAGAGAGAAGGAGTCAGCTTTACATCACACCTGGACAGCTTTCTCTAACATGGACAATGCATCTTCATCAACACAGGCCATATCCACCACTGAAAGAAAAGGCAAGGCAGACTCCCAATGTCTCCCGACCCAGAGCATACAAGAGCTACAGTATACTAGATCCCCATTTCCCAAAACGTTGGAACAGTATGGACAATTGTATGAAATACATAATGGAGTGATATTTATATTCTATATATCTTATCTTCTCTATATCACAGTATTGGAAATATTTTAGTATTTGAAGTGAAACATGCATTTAATGTAATTCATGTATATGAATATATACAACATATACATACTCAATGCCATAATTTCCATGAACGTTTTTTTTTCTTAAAGACAGCACAAAACCACATTCTGCATAGATTGAGAACGTGTCAAGTCAAGTCAGTTTATTTATAAAAAAACACATTTAAAACAGCCAATTCTGACCAAAGTGCTGTACACATCAATGCAAGTAACAATAAAATAAAACAATAAAACGCAATGCACAACAAACAAGACAGTTTTAGCATAGTGTCCCGGAACTTACTCGAACGCTACAGTGTATATTTGTGTTTTTAGAAGAGATTTAAATGTCTCAGTGGTGGAAGATGATATGATAGAAAAATTAAGCTCATTCCACAGTCTCGGGGCAGAAAACCAGAAAAAACACCCTTAGTTCTCAAACTCTGTGGAACAGATAAAAGAAACTTGATCTAAGGGGCCTGGAAGTGTGATAAAACTTAAGGAGATCTGAAATATACAATGGGAACAAACCATGTAATGCCTTAAAAACAAGTAGCAGCATCTTAAAATAAATTAGATATTTGACTGACAGCCAGTGAAGGGAAGCCAATATCAGAGAGATGTGGTCCCTCTTCCTAGTGTCAGTCAACAACCGAGCAGCCGCATTCGGCAAAAGCTGTAGACGTGAGAGTAAGGACTTGCAGTAATCAATTCGAGAAGAAATCAGTGCATGTATAACGGTTTCCAAGTCATGAGAGAGGAAGGATTTAATCTTAGCAATATTTATCAGATGAAAGAAGCTATATTTGACAACAGAGAACTTATTTGTTTGTCAAATTTGAGTGCAGAATAATAATGTCATGTAGGTCAAGTGAGTTTGTATCACCTGGCTTTAAGGGTAGGTACAGTTGAATATCATCAGCATAACAGTGATATGATATATTATGTTTCCTGAGAATGGAGCCCAAGGGGTAGCATATACAAAGAAAAGAACATTGGCCCTAGGATTGTACCTTGAGGTACACCACATGCTGAAGCTTAGTACATATTTCCAATATTGACAGAGAAGGTTCTGTGTTTTAAATAAGAATTAAACCATTTAAGAGCAGCACCTTGGATACCAGCCCCTTGCTGGAGGCATGTGAATGCTTGATTGGCCTGACAGCAGTTCTGACCTGCTGCTGGCTGAGAAAGTGTGGTGCATGGCAATAAAGGCCATGCACAATCGTGCTCTTTAAGGCCTGAATAATGGAACATGGGGGAAATTATATTCACAAAATTTCACAAAAAGGCATTTTAAGTTAAAAGAGGAAATATGATGTTATAATGTGATAAACTCAAATTTCCTAATGTTTTTGGAGTATGTTATATAGTCAAGTGTTAGCCTATGTATTATTGTGTTTCTTATACATTACAGGTTAGATAGAATTTGGAAATCAATCTTTTACATCTCAGATTTTCTATACTGTTTCAACACTTTCAGAATTGGGGTTATTTATTTCCAGAAATTAAGACTATAATTAGGTTTGCAGTATAGTTAATTTTCTCTCTCTCTCTCTCTCTCTCTCTCTCTCTCTCTCTCTCTCTCTCTAACACACACATACAGCACACATGCATCGCACACACACATCTATATATGAAACACACACACACACATACATATGCATAATAGATACAGCTATAGTTTATGAATATGTATAAAACATTCTCTAAGTATTAGGAATCCTTTGAATGACAATCCCACCTTCTAGCTCCCACTCTCTCTATTATAGAGCTCCCCACTGTTCCCATTCTGCCCATCAGAATTATACAGCAGTATTCCACACGCACGCACGCGCACACACACACACACACACACACACATACACACACACCCACACACACAAAATGAAAACATACTCGCACAAACCTATATCTGTGTATGCTCATGAGCACTACTGCACATAGTGTTGTAGGTCTAAACAATGCTCTTGAGCTAAGGAAAAAGCACTAACGTACATCCACTATAGTACAGCTTACGTTTGACATGAATGCAAAATGATGCAGTGTCTTATCTTGGAGTTTCTTTCTTAAAAATGTGAAATGTCTGCAATGGAGGAGGGAAGTTGTTTACAAAAACAAATGTTTAAAAGCAGTAGCTGCATTTACAAGGACCCTATTATTTCGTTAAAAGACCAACCTGAAAGAAAATGTTCCATATAAACACCTAAATCGAAAGAGAAAGGCCCAACCCGATTGAAAATTTATTCCGAAGGGTAGATTAACCCGTTCCATAACTTGATTGAAAGAATAATTCTACCATGTAAATGGTTAAAGACAATTACCTCCTGGTTGCGTTCTTCTGCGCATGCCCCGGCTACTATTGTTGCTGAATTGATTGGAGACAAGGCGTGGGCTATTCTGCACAGCCACGGTACAAAGGAAAAGACAATTGATTCAGATTCAGATTCAGACAACTTTGTTGAGCCCATAAAGGGCAATACATTTGCATCTTACCCAGTAGTACATACATACAAAATACTCACAGAGAAGTGTTAGGTTTATATGTCAGATATACAAATCAACATAATATGAAGACAAAATTATCAGCAATAGGACATTTCTTATTTCTTATAAGCATTATTTGTATTAAAACCTATAATGACTGACATTGACATTGATTTGGTAACAGATAATTACAAACCCATATTCAAGACAAAATATGCAAGAGAACCTGGACATTGTGAGAAAAGGTCGGTCAATTCCGAAGCTAGCAAGGCAGTCCTAGCCCGGAAAATGGTTTGTCCACCAGGACCGCCACAATCAATCCAGTACCTGTAACTACGAGCCCTTCCATGGCTCACAGCCTTCGAGAAACACTGAAAACTGATCGACATGATGATTAGAGACACAAGGTTTGCAAACTTGAGTTGTCTAACCAAGGCAGCAGTGAGATTTGAAAGCAAGGCTGTACACACTGTGCTGTGTACCTTTGAAAAACCTTTGGGGAACCCGATTGTATCTTCTAGCTCAATTAAGTATGCCGGGAAACTACGATATAACGAAAAGACTTGACATAATATTGAAAAGACAGAATGATTGATAGATAGATTGTGTCATTGCTACATAAGATGCCTGTCTGTGATGCAGCGCCCAGTTAAACTGTGTTTATGTTTAATATTAATAATGTTTCTGTAACCATGACATCATAATGTAACGTTTACGGGGTTTGGCGCGCCGATGTGCGTTCCGGACAGCAGTGGTAAGCCCTTGCTCCCAGCGCCCCACACACACACGTGCAATCAGCAGATTGTTCCTAGCCGTGTGGGTGTGAGGGCATATAAGGCTGGAGGATTCCATTTTTATTGTGGGTTATTGTTTGCGTTTTTTTATGTCTGCTGCACGACTGTTGTAGTACGCTCTTTTGTTTATTTCTCTGTTTGTATTAAATGGCGAGCTGGCTCGCACACTCACCTGCATCTGCGTGTGGTCTGTTAATTCTGCAAACCTGCGCATAATAATTGTATTAAGGTGTGAGTTGATTCAGGTACACCACTGAAGGCTTAGGTGTAAAATGCACAGCCCACATGAAATCTTCAATCGGAAAGACGTCCATGCAAACCGAGCTACTGACACAGAATCCCCCCACCACCCCAAGCCTACAGCTTTCCCACAGCTGTGGCAAGTTATCCATTAGCACCTGAGGTTGGTTTCAGTGACATGGCTGCGGCCCAGTGCACAGCACAACAGTGAGAATTGACGTGATAGGGGTACGCCTTCCTGCGGCATGGAAGTCGCCATTTTAATTTTGAACAAATGCTCAAAATGACTCACCTGACATGCCAGATATCTGTCTGTTAGACACATACAGTACATCTAGGGAGCCGTCCATTGTAACTGTTTTAAAAGGGCAGATGCTTTCAAAAAAATACTTGACAGGTGATTGGATTAACCTGTGAACCAGCAAAGCCGGTTGTTAAATCCACTGTTGCAGTAGAAAGGTCGGGAGAAGAGTGAAAACATATTTTCCAATGGGAAAAGCCTTTGTTCTTCTAATACATTCTAAACTGATGCTATATTGCATCACCTACGTTAACTTCTGTAGGTTATTAGAGTTGTTTTTCAAACCACTCCGGCAGCTAACAGAGCGAGGCTGATTGGACACACATTGGACATACCTGAAACACAACTATTTCCAAACTTTTCAGACTGATTCTCTAGGCAAGTTCAAACTGAAGCCAAACATGCTTTTAGAATAAAGATCTGCTTATCTATGCCTATTTGATTGACATGCATGACGAACTACAGTAGTACTGTAACTCAATGACCAAGAGGGACAGGTCTTGATAATCTGTGAAATAAGCAGGCTATACTGTTATTACTGCTTAAAATAAATGTAAAATGTAAATTCAGTTAATAAAGTGCTGCACTAGTGTTGCACCGGAATAACTATACAGTGACAATCCTATAACAGTCAAAGGAAATCGACTATATATAGGGCTATATGCATCATATGTATTTTAAGCACAGTTGAATGCGACGTATGCTAATGGTCAGAAGAGGCAAATGGCAGACATGGAGACAAATGGCAGGTGTACAGTAGGCCTACGAGGTAGATTTTGCAATATGTAAGTATTAAGTCAGATTACAACATTTTTTGTGTGGACATTAGTTATTGCATAACTGAACATACAGCATGCTTTTAAATCTAAATGTAATATCAGGGCTAAAACAGAACCACTGACAAGTAACATTTGCCAGATAATAATCATTTCAAGATAGATTCTACCAGTGCTGACAGCATGCGCAGAAATAAGTATTTTTTAGGTTGCGATTGAGTCACCACTCATAGGTCACTGCACAGGACACTCAAGGATTGAATTGAGCCTAACTGGTCTCCTGGTATTTTTACCAGCATGTGATACTATAGGAACGGCTGCAAGCAGTACATTACAGTACATCTTTCTGGGGATTGTAACTTAAAACTGCTTTACGGCATAACAGTCCCACTACAGGGGAACATGCTTGGCCGTACCAAATGAGTGTCAAACGGGTGGTTCCTTACAGGCAGGAGAGAGAGTGAGCGAGAGAGAGAGAGAGAGAGAGAGAGAGAGAGAGAGAGAGAGAGAGAGAGAGAGAGACTGTGTGGTATAGTGATGAGCACTGCCTTGTATGCTGTCACTCCTTCTCCAGACTCGTGCTGCTGTTTTTCTGCTGCACTGCAGAGGCCCGCTCCGCCTCTAGCTCACAACTTTAGAATGGTTTCCCAGGCAACCGGGGTGTCTGCACATGGAGAGCAACTTCCCCAGACGTGAGCTTTTGTCAGTGCAGTCACGATCATGAAGAAAGATGGAGGGAGAGCGAGAGAGAAAGAGAGAAGAGGAAGAGATTTATATTTCTCCCAACAACTTAAAAGCTTCCGTGAATAACATGTTTTACTTTATTAGGAGAAAATAAAGTAAATTAATTAATTACATTGACCCCTAACCCCTATTTAGGAGATTCCAATATAAATCTGTACTTACCTGAAATTATGTATTTTTGTAATTGGTTGCACTTTTAGATAACTAGTAAGCTCTCTAAAAGCCAGTAGTCTGATTGCTCATTTTGAGCAGATTTGGGGCTTTACGGTGTGGTTGCTCTGCTTATCTCTTCCAGCATAACCTTTAAAATACTGATGTTTTCAGCAATTTGTGAGCACTTCAGTTTTTATCGACCAGCTAGGCAAAAATCACTAAGGTAACTACTTTTAGCTGCGTTGTCCTAACCGATTGGACTTATAAAGTTGCAGACAAATACACAGTTTGTCATGACTGTCTCCTGGGCTGTCCCTGTGTCTCTCTGCCTGCACTTCCCCTCCCAACCTGTGGATGTCCTCGT
>JAODTR010086696.1:0-14316 GCA_025399935.1 Amblyopsis rosae | reverse complement strand
AAGATCTGTGTGAGCTGATGGTGTTGGAGCAATTCAAGGAAAGCATTCCACCTGTGGTTGCTACTCATATTGCTGAGTGTGGGGTTCGATCTGCCTCTGATGCCGCTACTTTGGCTGATGAGTATGTGCTAGCACATAAACGAAAGTTTGTTTTTGACAATTCTGCAGGTAGAACTGTTAATTTGGATAACCCATCTTGGGCTCAGGCTACAGATCATGGTCCACGTTCAGTGGGTCTTGGTCAGGTTTGTAACTATTGCCGTGAACAGGGACATTGGAAAGCTGAGTGTCCTGTTTTGAGAGGCAGGGTACGAGATTTCGGTGGTACACAGGTGAAACCTGCCGCTCTTAGTGTGCCAGTTAGGAGAGCACCTGCTATCCCGGAGGAGATGCTCCCTCGTGAAACGGAGAAATATTCCGGGTTTGAAGCCTTTATCTCGAACGGGTTTGTATCTCTTCCTGGTAGTGACCGTAAAGTGCCTGTGACGATTCTACGGGACACAGGAGCAAAGGATTCCTTCATTCTAGCTTCTGTGTTACCCTTTTCTCAGGACTCAGATGCCGGTGAGTGTGTGCTTGTGCAAGGGATGGGTTTGACCACTTTGTGTGTTCCTTTGCACAAAATCAGTTTAGCCTGTGGTTTATTGGATGGTGATGTCAACATTGGGGTACGTCCTGCTTTGCCAATAGATGGGGAATGATTTGGCTGGCATTCGTGTTTGGGCTACTGGCTCCCCACCTGTAGCGTCTTAAGCGTTTGGCAGAACCAAGTGATTGTCTGCAGGAGTTCCCCAATGTTTTTACAGCGTGTGCTGTGACACGGGCAATGACTAAGGCTGGGTCTTCTCCAGCTCAAACAGACGAGTGTCCTTTGACTGACTTGCATGTTCCTAATTCTTTGTCCATCTCTCAGCAGGAGCTTGGCAGTGAACAGAGAGCTGATGCAGTTTTGGGCGGGCTATTTGACCAGGTGCGGCCAAGCAGTGAAGTTGTTAGTGCAGCCTTTGGGTATTTCCTGCGGGGGGAGGTATTGGTCCGTAAGTGGGCACCCCAAGGTATTGATGGTGTGGGAGATCCAGTTGTCCAGATTGTGGTTCCCACTAAGTACCGTACTGAGGTGTTCTCATGGCCAGTCTGGTCATTCCGGGGTGCACAAAACTGTAATATCTTGCGATACTACTTTTGGCCTCGGTTTAAGCGTGATGTTTCCGCTTACATTAAGACTTGTCAAACCTGTCAGGTCACTGGTAAACCCAATCAGTCTATTAAACCTGCTCCTCTTGTTCCAGTCCTTGTGGTGGACAATCCAGTTGAACACTTAACAAATACTCATCACCAGACCTTGCCTTGGGCAAAGGCCCTACACAATCAATAATTGACTGTGATGTGCCAGGTGACGCGGTATCCAGCCGTTTATCCTTTGCGTACTATCACAGCCAGGTCGGTGGTAAAGGTTTTTTCCCAGTTTATTTCTATATTTGGGATCCCAAAAGTAATCCAGAGTGACCAAGGCTCAAACGTCTTGTCACATCTGTTTACTCAGGTCCATAAACAGTTGGGGGTTAAGCATAACCACGCATCGGCATATCATGCCCAATGTCAAGGGGTTTTGGAATGGTTTCACCAAAACCTGAAGTCTCTGTTGCGCGCATATTGCACGGCGCTGGCCAGATATTGGGAGGAGGGTTTGCCTTGGTTGTTTTTAGCTGCTAGAGAGGTATGTCAAGGATGTACTGGGGTTAGTCCCAATGTTCTTGTCTTCGGTCACAGGGTACATGGTCCGCTGGCAGTGCTGCGGGATGACTGGGTTACTGATGACCCTCCTTCGAAGTTGTTAGACTACATAAATGGTTTCCGTCACAGATTGTATTTGGCTGGGCAGTTAGCAAGACAGAACCTGGTGGAATCCCAGGCCAGGATGAATAACTGGTATGACAGACGTTTGGAGCCCCGTGTGTTCAATGAAGGTGACCAGGTGTTGGCTTTGTTGCCGATCGTGGGGTCTCCATTTCAAGCTAAGTTTATGGGGCCTTATTCTGTGGTGTGTAAATTGTCTGACCTGGACTACTTTATTTCTACCCATGACCGTAGGAAGCCTAATCAACTTTGTCATGTGAACTTGTTAAAACTTTATTTTGTTTGTTCGTCTGTTCACGCTGTTTCCTCTTCCTCTGCTGGGTGTCCCGTGTTGGCTGTTGGTGCTGTGGGGCAGTCAGCGTTTGTTGGGGGGGCGGATGTGGCGACACCTGAGGAGTCTGTGCTTCGGGGTCGTTTAAAGAATTCGGAATCGCTTCAGAACTTGGAGGTGTTGTTGGCTCATTTGCCTGTAATGGGTCGCCTTGAGCTCTAGACTTCATCCTGTGTGGTCTGTGGCTCTTATCTGGCAGACGCAGGGAGGGGGCCATCAGCCTATTCTGGGAGGGAAGCTGTCTTTTCTAGGGTCAAAAATATCATGCATGCCCACGTCACCAGCCCTGCTTAATGCCCCCTGCACCGCTGTGTGGAACAGTTCATGCTTCATGTAGATGCCAGCGGGGTTGGGGCGGGGCCTGTTTTCCTTCAAGTGGACCAACAAGAATCCAAACCAGAGGCTTATGCAATGGGCCCTGTTTTTACAGCCTTACAATCTGGATATCCGTCATATTAAGGGCAAGGTTAACATAATGGCTGATGCATTGTCCCGTGCTCCTTTGTGACTAATGTGTCTCTTCCCTTCCTATTGATGTAGCTTCTGGGCGCCTGGGTTGCAGTGCCACGGAGTGTGTGTTGGGTGGTTTGCGTGCAGTCTGGGCCGGGTTCTTTGTTGTTGTGTGGTGTGTTTGCTTGGTGTATTTTGGGGGGGGGGGTGTGACGGTCTCCTGATGTCATGTTGGTGTGGATTGGCTCAACTCCCTATCCAGGAAGTTGAGGGGCGGAGCTGCGTTAGACCAGATGCCACCCACCTGGGCAACCTGGCACTGGTGGCTATAAAGACCTGCCTGCTCTCCACTCTCGAAGAGGCTTGAAGCTAACTAAGGCTCTTTTGACTTGCCAGCGGTCGCCTCAGTTTTTCAATATAACATCATGTAATCCGATTAAATCCTGTTTTGGACTTTATTTGTGACTATTATTATTTTGTCACAATACTCTGAGCCAGGTTGTGACAAAAAAAAGGAAATCAGGTGTTTACACAGCCCTGGCTCTGTAGATGGACACACAAACACAGTGGTGCAGACCGCACCAAACAACACTATCCCAGCCTTGGCAATGCATAATCAATTTGGGGATGGCGCTTCTGAGGGAGCACCCTATGGCATCGAAGGGAGGGGTGTTTCTCTTTTGATCGAGTTAAGACACCACCAATTTTACGCAGCATCACTGCATCCACCTATAATTTAGGAGCATGCAAGCTCGTTCTGCAACTGCAGGGTTGCTTCAATTCAGCAACATTTTGTTGTGGGGTGTAATAATAGACTGATATGTACCCATGTTTTTGAATGGCCCTTCTCTGCTGCACATCATATTGATTTTGAACAACAATTTCCCTTTCTATCTTTCCATGTGGGAATACCGTATAATTAGATGTCTCAGCAGCACCGGAGGTTGTCAGGGAGGTGTTGTTACCCGTATAATAGTCAGTGCTATTGCTCTGTTTACTGCTCTGTTTACTGCTCGTCAACCACAATCTGTGGCTGGTCAAAAATACACACCTGACAGTGTTGGTATTTAAGCTGGGGCCTCTTTTTTGAATGTGGTGTAAAATCTGCTCTAAATATGTATGCATATTTATGTCTCGTTCTACACATATGGTTTATTTTTTGTCAGATTTATCAAGCATCATAGCCAGCAAACTGTCGACATGATGCTTCGACATGACATTAGAATTTTTTACGTGGGAATGTGGTCACAGACCATGCTTAATGACACTTCCCACAATTGGCTGCAAATGGACAGAATAGGCAATTAAATTTGGCATATACAGTAAATATCCAAATTTGAATAATTAATGTCAATTATTTGAGTGTCATAATCTAGATCTCATAATTGCATAAAAACAGGAAAGTTTAAAGTAATGTTATTGTACCGTACAATAAAGTTAGTTTCCCCCTTGAAACCTCAGATACTATCCCATCCTATAATCTTTTATTGTGTGTGTTTATGCTGGCATCTCCTCTTGCTATTTTAGCTTCGGAAAAGCTAAAAAATACGCATTTTCGAAAAAAGCTTGACAATTCCCCTGCGCATAACTGGATAGTACTGTTAACCATTGATCATGTAGGCATATCATTGACCAGTGTTGATAGCCTAGTCCATGGCCATGTGTAACGGTGGCAAGCCAGTTGTGCTGCAGTCGTTACATAAATCTCACTCTCCAATACTTCAATGATGCTATGCAACATACACATTCCAGTCAGTGCCATATGACCAGTGACACTGGCTCCAATCTGGAGTTGGTCCCCGGGCGCTGCACAGCGGCTGCCCACTGCTCCTTTGAGGGATGGGTTAAATGCAGAGGATGAATTTCACAACATGTGTGTGTATGTGACAATAAAAAAGCACCTTTTTCATCTTTTGGGTTGTTGTCTACCTTGCAGCGCATTTGCGTTTTCCGCGGGGGAGCTGGGGTTCAAGTCCCGGCTGAGACAAATTACATGAAATAACTCAAGCAAAGTTGTACAGGCTAAAGGTTGAGACCTTTTTTCACAGGGGTTTCGTCAAACACACCTAAAAAATATTTCCTGCACCATTGGCCATTGGAGTATGAGTTTTCTTGAGGTAGAACCAGATTTTAAAATAACTGACTGAGGCATTTTTATATGTTAATCAAAGCATTACTTTGTCTAAAATTACAATGTCAAAAACAAATGTGTGAATAAATCCTTCATTAGATATACAGTTAGTGTAAATTGTAGTGCAGAATTGTGTCGACTATGAGGTATACTGTTGCTAAATTATTAGCAATTATTCTAATGTTGCTAAACATGCTAAATTAACTGGAAATTATTGCATGCACCAAAACAAAGATGTCATACACTGAGTGTATTACTGCTATTGTGAGAGCCACTGTTTTCAGGCTTATGAGAAAATTGACATGAGTGAATGAATACTAATTACCACAAATTGGTAGAGGTTTCTCAGAGCATTAAGAATACACAACGGACCATGAAATCTTTTTCACCTAATTTATTTTAGGTGCTAAACAATTTTGTTGTTATTAAGAAAAAAACGGTCTGAAATGGACATAAATCAACTGGGAAGCCTTGTAACCCAGTTCTATAATTGGCTGTATTTCAATGAGCAACTCAATTGACTGTCACTGGGTCAATGACACCCAATGCTCTGCTTATAATTAACTAACACATAAAACATTTGTAGAAGCAATGAAACATAAATATGAAAGATAATGTATAAACAAAATGCCAAGGAGAGGCTTTTTGAATTAATTGTATCTGGTATGGTAGCTATAATATTAGTAATAGGAAACAGGAAAATCATGTGTTGGTTCTTCTAATGAGAACCAAATCAACACAACAAATCTTCATAACAAGAAGTGGTTTATACTTTACAACACAATGCAGGTAAAACATTGACGCTAAAGTGCTCTTAAACTTTTAGAAAGTCTTTCCAGAAATGTCCTTCACATTAAGTATTGCTTTCTGGCCACTCAAGCTACCAAGTCTTCAAGCTGCAAATTTCCTGCTGTGGTTTCAGACCGCATAACACCCTGGTGGACTTCAAAAGACACAAAAGTGGAAAAAGGGGATTTTAGGAGTTTTTGAGTTCTCTGCTGTGATCAGGACTGTACTTGCAATAGCTTCAGGGCACACTGTCTGCTTGTCACCAGTTGCAACTGTTACAATGCACTGTTGTATGTGCACTATATCATAAAGGTGAAACATTTTTGAAATACATTGTGTACCATAACATCATTTGCCATATAAGTGATGTCCATCAATACCTTTTTAGAATTTGTGCAGCTTGATGATGAATCTACCTGAAGATTTCTAACTGGATTCCACTAAATGACCAAATAGCTTTTCCTTCCAGGTTCAGCAGTTTAGTTGATAGTTCCCTTTTAGTTTCATTACTCATTAGGTGGAAAAACCATCAAGCATCAGTGCCTTATTTCACTTATTTCTTCACTTAAAAAACATAACGTCTACTGAATGATGTCATAAATCATGACTTCACATCAGGTACATTTATTTAACATCAAGTAGTTTGTATCATATTTATTAAAAATAGTAATTTTCTATTATGAAATCCTTTTAAACAATAATTTAACCAAATCATTCAACTGTAAAACCATAACATGCTGTAGCTAAAAACCTATTTGTAGTTTTATTATTCATTATTTCACCAAAATAAAAACAGTTCCAGGGAGAGTATAATGGCATTCATACAGGGATAATTACATTATATTATGTGATCAAATAATATACTGTATGATACTATGAGATTATATTAAATGTGATTAGATTACAGTAGTTAAAATAAAATAATATAATGTATTAGATTATTTTAGATGTTATGAGATTATATTAGATTATGTCAAATTAGATACAATACAATTTTTAAATTTAAAGTTAAAATTTGATCATATTAGCATTACATTATGAGTATCACAGTATTTTCGTGTCATTTTCACTCCGATAACTCTCATACTGAAGTGCTCTTCCCATCTACTCTCTGGCAGTCAGGAGGGGGCGGGATGGCAAAGACCATTTGAAATTCATGGAGGCATCTGTCATGTGCATGTGTGCTGTGCACCAGTTAATTTCTTTCTTAATAAAAGAGGGCCGCATCACTCCCTGCTCGTCAGGTGGGGTTGCCTATTGTCCCCGTCAGTGTGAACAATAATATAACTATGTTTGATGTTCCATCAATGTCAGGCATTGTCTTACCCTGGTGTTTAGCAGGGGTGTCTTCCCACTTTTCATTTATGTTTTAATATTCTTCTCAGTTTGGCTGTCTGCCTTTGATATACAGGGCAGAATCTGAAAATTGTTTGACAAATTCCTAGCTGTCTCAAGGGTAACCGACTAATGAAATCCTGCTGAGAAAGATGATGTGAACTCATTTGTTTTCAAGGTAGTGGGGAAAAAATTGAATCAAATTTGAATACTTTTCTGAATCTTATTTCTGAAGGTGGGTACATTAAGTGGTATTAATGTTGCTTCTTGGATGATGCATTTGAAAACTGCAGGGAAATGTCAATTGTTTTTATTTGACATGTGGGTGATCAAAATAGGAACCAATCTGAGCCCAACTTACTTGTCTAGACCGTTTAAAAAACAAGGCATTATGGGTTAGAAAAACTGGAGTTATAACATAATGAATTATTATTTAGCTACCACCCATTATTTCACACAAGGGGGCATTTTTTACTGTGGAATATGAATTTAACTTATTCTGTCTGACAAATATGTGGCTTGTCTGAAAGTACATAATTACAGTACCCTGCTGATATGGTCAGTTGAATCTTGCATAATATCTTGGCGACCGTCTCCACTTTAGAACATTTATGTAATAAGAAAATACCAATTTTCGAATGAAGAATAAAATACTTGGAATATGCCTGCCTATGGCCTTTTAATGTGCGCTTTAGTTGAAATACTAATATTGTGCATGCAAGAAGTCAATGCATGCAGGTTTTGAATGGACTGCAAATGTCGTGCAATACATGTTATGTGCTTATGCAGTCTTGAAGTGGTAAAAAGTATATTCATCTTAAAGGTGTTGTAAGTAATTTGTTGGAGAAAGTTGATATTTGACCTTGACATAAAAAGATTCACATATCCTTTCAATGAAGCTCGAGCCAACAACCCTAAATCTAAGGCTATGATAGTGTATTTTTACGGTCACACACAGAATGGACAGCTTGTGGCTCAAAATAATATAATTTATCACTGCACCTTTAAAGGTGTAGTCAGTGATTGTATGATAATACACTATTTTGTGAAATTTAGCAAATACCTACTCACAGTTCCCTAGCTGCCTGGTCTGTGCATGCTGAAAAAGCTTAAACACAGCCCTGTCTCTGCAAATGGGAACACAAACAAATTGGTGCAGGCCACACCACACAACACTATGCTTGTGAAGGAGCACCCTATGGCATTTAATGGAGTGGTGTTTTTGTTTTGATTGAGTTCAAATAAACAATATTTCCCCGACTCCACCTTTAAATGCCTTTTGTACTTAAAGGTATAATCAGCTTGCAATCTGAAAAAAAAGTTAAATTATATATCTTAAAAACGGTTAGCCTATTGAAAGTGTTTAGTGTCTTATGTACCGGAGAACCTTTGGAGTCCACAGCCTCTCAAACCAGATGATTGGACAGGTTGGTTCAATTAGCCTACCCTAAGATTGCTAAAACCAGACATATTGTTCTTGTAACGCAGTAATGCAGCATTACTTGCATTAGTAATTGTAATATTATTACTGTTTTGAAAATAGTAATTAGTTACACTACTAGTTACTGGAAAAGGTAATGATATTACAGTAACTAGTTACAAGTAACTAGTTACTGTAATAGTATCACTTAACTAGTTACAAGTAACTAGTTACTGCCCAACACTGATACTAAGAGCATCTTAATATAATTATGTGTAGGCTATAATTTTAAATGCAGCATTTTTAAAAAATGAAAATAAGAAAATAACCTTTTTTTTACGAGCCTATTATTACAGTAGTCTACTTTCATAATTCCTCTAGTAAAATGAAATGTGAAAAAGCTGTTTTTCATTCACTGTGTGTGTGCCACACTAAGATAGACATGCAAAGCAGTATCCTACTGCTCGGACTGATAAACCGCAGCTGGCGGTTATTTGGCGAAACTGCAACCCCAAGAAAATCATATGCATGCTGCGTCATGCTGTAAGATAATACACATTTTGTAAAATTAATAAAATATCTCCCCACATTTTGCTAGTTTACCGTTATATGCGTGTTGAAACAAAAATCGGATACTTCTACACAGCCCTGGCGCCGTAAACAGGAACTTAAACAAAGCTCATATCAAGAGCCATGGAAATACCAGAGTTACGCCAATGGAAGTTCGCAATTCACATGGTTCATGGAGAGGTGAAACCTATGGCAAAAATATTTCCGCTTGATGGGCAATTTGAATATATATATATATACACAGATATATAACTTCATATTTTGGTAATTAGTAGTCAATAAATGCACCGATTTACATTTAAAATATAATTTATAGTTTACTTTTAGTATTTAGGCTAACTTCCAGGAAATATTTTGAGGCTCCGTTGCCGTGAAAAAACAGTTCATTGGAGTAAACTGACATGATGCAATTCTCTCTTTACATGGCCCTGCTCATATCAACAAAGCCGTAGTTCGCTTTGCTTCAGAATGCATTTCGATGTGTGGAGCGGCGCCATTGGAGGGCCGCGGACACGCAGAGGGATATTGTTAGCATGCATTCTCGAAAATTACTAACCCTGCCTATAATGCTGCAGCACACAGCAATAAACTGAGTAAAGGTATTGTGACGTAAATATTGTCAGGCATACATTCCATGTGGCTGTGCATGTGCAACAGGCTGAAACCACACTACCGACGGCAATGGACGTCCTACTAAGCTCACAAATGAGTGTTCTACTGTAGGTGTATAAAAAATATTTAGTTCCAGCTAATATCTTACCGTAGTTACATCAATATTGTTCACAGGAAACAATGTGTGCACATAAACATTGTAGTTATAAATATTGATTATTCCAAAGCAAGTTTTTTTTTTTGTGTACAGAAATGGCCGACGCGTCCGCGTGACGTATGCTTGGAACAGCCTGAGCGCTCATCCGTGTCCACATTGTGTGAGGTCATGCATTTGACCAGAGCCCAGCATACATTTTGTTCAAGGATCTTTTCAAGTAAGCCCATGCTGGGTATTGAACCCTTAGCCTTGAGAGTCTAACTCTCAGACCACTAGGACCCTATATAACTCTACTTACATCTGCAACTTGAGCATATTTATTATACAGTATAACCACATCCTTACATACTGTATGTATAAAATCTGGAAAGCCTCAATCTGTCTCAATTCTGAATACATTTTCAGCCAGCAGTGCAAGTAACAGATCCATATGTGGAAGGATCCCTCAAAAGAATCTGACTGACTTGCAGTGCTGTTTAACAGAAAAAGCCATGTTTGCCCCTATTATAAGTTGACGAAGTACATATCAGATCTTAGACCTATAGCTATAAAGGTGCATTACTCAGTTTGTCTCCGTTATAACTTCCTCTGGAGGCTGAGTCTAGTGTTAATATACAAAGACCTTTTTGGTTGAAGCCAAGATAATACAGTACAATGTTGGGTTCCTGGAAACACAAACAAAGTGTACATTTATAATTTATACATAACTGCTGATTTTACTTTAGTGCTGGCAAAAATGATCGCTGGAAGTTTCCATGATCAGCGTTTTGCACACTAACTTTCTCCCAAATATACCAGTTTGCTCATTGCACCATCGCAGTACAGTATGTGATTTCTCTAGATGCCTCAGGAATTTGCCGTCTTCTATGAATATTTACTAATCTCTCTTGTGTTTTCTCTTCTGTATCTTTAAAACCAATTGCATAACACATGAAACAAATTGACGAAATGCTGCCAGATTTTGTGTCCGTAGCTGATGCGTCTTTGTCCTAGGAGGGATTTATCGACCGCTGATGTGTTTTCTCAAGAACAACTGCTAGAAATTACATGGTGAAAGCTGAGCAGATATGGAGTCACTAAAGTCAGAAATGCATGCTGTAGATGTGAGACCAGGCCTCACACATGCCATGTGCACACACACACACATTCCTACAAATGTATCTCTTTTTCTCTCTCATGAATTGAAAGTTTCAAATTGAGACATTTAATGACTTCTGCTCCCCCAACCCCACACACACACACACACACACACACACACACACACACACACACACACACACACTCCCCCGAGCCTATAAGCATGGTCCTATCTTTAACCTGCCCTCTTACTTATTAATGGACCTAGGGAATAGTTGAGGGGTGCCTAATGAAATCAGAGTGGCCGCTCCTCTCACAGCACTCGGACAGAGAATTGTGCCTAGCAACAGGCCATGAGCTTTCTAACTGATCGTGCAGGCTTCTGCATTATAGATCTTGCTCAAATTAAATGAGAATGTATTGTCAACTGGAGAATTCTAATTAAACAAGCCAGTCAGATTTGACCCTAGGTGACATTTCTGGACTATACCCTCATTTCCTCTAAAGCTTCTTCCCACTGCCACTGCCTAACCCTAATAAAATAAAATGCAAATATATTGTATTTAATATTATGAAGAATAAAGACTTAATTAAGTGCAACACCAACTGAAACATAATGGTTAGTATGTACAAATGTACAGCAATACAGTGTTTGCAATACAGTACAGTTGTTTAAAAGCTGCATATACTGTAGGGTGATAAGTTATGATACGAATGTCTACTCTTACAGTAGGTTTACATACTATGTTCGAGCTCAGATTTGCTTTAAATATATGTTAATAAGTGTACTTCATCATTATTTGTATAGTAATCTTTTAATTGGACGTTTTATAGAACACAGCAAATCCATGTTGAATCTAAAGCGAGGGATTTTTTGCGTGGGTAGAAAGATGAGACAGGAACTGAGTCATCTGTGAGAGACAGAATGAACAGTGGGAGTTGAGAGGAACAAATAATATAGTGACATGTTGAGCCTTCATCACCAAGGTATAAAAACAGCAAAGCCTGAGTTTATAAAGCAATGTAGGCCTTTAGGCCTACATGGTGTAAACAGCTTTGAGTGTCAATAACATTCTGCACATTTCAAATAACTTTGTAAGTAATGGAAACATATTATATTTAGCAATGTCTGTGAAAATTGTATAAACTAAGACACACACACACACACAATATGCCTTCCTGAAATGAAAGCCTCTGGTAAAAACTAAAATGTGTAAACAAATCCAGTAACCAGTAAAAGCTTTATTAAACCAACACAACGCATCGTGCAACAATCAGCGGTCAATGCAGTTTTCCCTTCACTACAAATAAACATTGTCAGCGCACCTTTGAGGAGAAAACGTTATTGCATTAGAGGTGTGAGTGTTGGGAAAAGGTCACCCGGAAAGTGGGACATGATTGGCGAGTGGTTATTTGCAGTCAGTCATCGATGTGACATGAAAATCCATAGTAAAGAAGAGTTGCCTCTCTCTCTCTGGCTGGAAATGACCATCAATCGATGCCCCGAGGAAATTGGTCGCTGGCGTGTAGGTGCGGGGATTGTGGGCGGGGGAGGGGGTGTCTGTCAGTAGGCTGTTTTGTGGGGCATTAGGCAAGAGATTATTTACACTCACATACAGTACTTTTTCAACATTGTTATGTTACAGCCTTATTCCGAAATGGATTAAAATATGTGTATATTCTACACACAAAACCCCATAATAACAAAGTGGAAAAAGTTTTATGAAATTTTTGCAAATGTATTAAAAATTTAAATAATCACATGTACATATAAGTTCTAGTGTTAAACGCAGCCTTTAACCCATCTATTCAACAAAGCGTTTGTTGATTACAGATCCTCTCCTTTGTCATATTGCTTCTACTGTATGCATTATGTTTCTTTTAATTTACTGTAGGTTATAGCACTTTGAGACTTCTAATATAAAGTGTGTTACAAATCAAATGTAGTATTATTATTATTATTAGAATTCATATTTATGTACATGTGATTTCAAACAAACCTTTTTCACTTTGTTATTATGGGGTATTGTGTGTAAATTATTTATATCCATTTTGGAATAATGCTGTAACATAAAACGTGGAAAAAGTGAAGTATTGTGAATACTTTCCAGATGCACTGTATTTTTTTTTGGCACCTTAGCAGTAAGGTTTATCATCAGAGGTCTTCTCTGCCAAATGTTTCTACGTTCTTATTCCAGTTGGGAATCATACTGGTCAACGAGTAGCTACTCGCTGATCATAACATATGTTTCTAAATGATGATGTTCTGAAACAAAGACATCACTCTCTGGATGAAGGTTGGTTGCCTGCCGTGCAGGTTGACCCATGGCCCTGAGTAGAAATATTCATAGCTCTGATGTCCCTCTTTTCACAGCATAACAGAATGCAATTTTTGAGAGTTTCAATATTTGGAAACATACTCCTGACATCTCAAAAATATCTTGTAGCCGTGCATGTGTTGAGAATTCAAAGACTATATTAAACCATTGAATCTACGGTTGTGTTCATGTGGACAGCAGTCACTCACAACATACCACTGAAGGAATACCTAGACAGTTTGGTTTTATTTAGTTTAGCTCCCAACACTTTGTCACTTCCACAGTTCCTAGGCAACATCAATCTGAAGAGATATTAAAAAGTGGAAAGTGAGCAATTTGGCTTTAATTGCTGCCAGGAAATGTTAAAGTTAATGTTAGTGGCAGAATGTTTTCTTTTTCCACATTAAAAATGAGAGCTGTCAGACAACCCTTAATAAAAGAAACACCCACATTACTAAGGGTCTAATATTCACCACTTTGCTTTTTTTCTGCCTGCAGGGCTACTTTTTTTGCCTTACTTTGCCTCAACGACATTTCCATTAACTTGTAAATGTCTTGCTGATGTTCTGTAGCGCTCATCGTTAACATATAATTCATTATAACCCTACAGCCAGACATCCTTGATTGACGAAAGGTTGAACACATGCAGCATATGATTTTAGTTTGTGCACAGTGCAATAGAGAAAATGTGCCTATATTGTATACTGTAAATGTGTGTGCGTGTGCATGTGTGCACAAGTGAACTCAGTGTAAAATGCAAGCATCAGTAAATCTCTCCAGGCAGGAGTTATGGGTCAGCCGAGAGCTGCTTCGCCAATTAGACACTGTGAAGCAGCAACACAAATTGCCCAATTTCACTAAGTGATGGGGAACAAGCTGGGGCGGCCACATTCCATGTGTAGAAGCACAGTGGGAGTAGCTTTCACTTACAATAGCCCTAATATTATAATATGCTTATACCTGTTGCTCTGCTGGCCCGTAATACATAATGGCCCATGATAATAAATGAGACAGTGGTGTGTGAATCTGTGAAAGACAGACCGGCAGGAAGGTACAATGTCAGGGCAGTAAGACTATGTAAGCACGGCCATATAAGCAGATACATTATATACTGTAGAAGAGACAGTCCACTTAGAGATTTCTGAATGGAGCTCTATGGGAGAAGTACCAGGGACATTATATCGAGGAGACGGACCACTTAGAGAGTCCTCAATAGAACTCTATGGGAGAAGTACCAGAGACATTATATAGAGGAGACAGACCACTTAG
>JAODTR010086685.1:0-14318 GCA_025399935.1 Amblyopsis rosae | reverse complement strand
TGGAGTAGGCACTCCATCGGTTTCCGGCTGAGAACCATGGCCTCAGATTTAGCGGTGCTAATCCTCATCCCAGCCACACACCTATACTAGCATCTATGAAATTATTGATAAATGAGGCATTGATGTACGTATCATTCAGTGGTCTTGAAATTATTAAAGTTGTTCCAAAGGTGTTGTCCAAAGTTGTATAAAAGTCAATTCCATGCATTGAATTCCATGAAGTGAATTCCATTCAATGAATTTATGTTTTCAGCAAAAAGAAGAATAGGTCATACACCAGTCATCATACGTAAGCACATTCATACGTAAACACACACTGCAGTCATCAGGGCTAGTCACTTATACAGTAGCACCATTAAGTTAACATGCCATTAAGTACTGATTCCATTCATAGAAAAAGTGCTGTAAGAGACATGTTCTCATTACTGCATAGTTCTACGTACAATAGGACGTTTAACCACTGCAGATTAACATACCATAGCTGACAGTTATTCTGTTTTGCTATTCAACACTCACTGTGTGTCATTGTTACATCACATGCCTACTGGGGCACCAAACCATGTGATATATTACAGGGATAAGGCACCAGTTGATACCTCTCTTCAGGTATGTAGAGTAAAATAAGTGAGAGTTGTTTATATGGCTGAGATGTACAGCGTACACAATTTCAATTGAATTTCAAACAAAAGAACTGATGGGAAGACAAAATTTTGCACAAAAGAATTTGTCCAAATTTAATGGGTGCAACGGATGGAATCAATTCAATTTGCACTCCCATAATTAAACACATAAGATATTGTTCAGAAAAAATGTCACGGCTTTGCAAAAGTATAACAGTATCCTATAATGCCATAAGAACCCATTTAAACAGAGATTTCAACAAGATTTCAACGATCTTAATAAAGTCTTCTACTAAATTAATATGTCCGCAATGTTTACAAAGATTAATAAAAGAAAGTGAGTTACTATGTTGTAGTCCAGATATATTTATCCCATGGGTTCAGAACAGGTCAACCCATCATATAGCGTATATACATACAGCGTATTCTAGCTAGTCTATTAAAACCCTACTTACTTTGTGAATGAATATGTATGAGAGGGAAAGACAGGTGGGGAGGGGACATTCAAAGGTCAAGAAACTGTCAAACATAACCTTAAAATGCCTGATGATGTCCTGTTTCCCTGCTTATCATGTATCACATGTATCTGTAAAGTGGGAAACAATCTAAAATGGTTAATGGCAGTTCAACAGACTCTGTCAAAGGTTGACCCAGTGTTGGTTGCATCATTAATATACCGTGTCTAAAAAACTGATTTCTTTCTCAGCTGGTACAATGTATTCTCATGTTTCCAGTATAGAGTATATTTCAATTCAACATGTAAAAACATTGCAACAATAAGATTCTAGTCACATGTGAACGCACCCATTCAGAATCAGTCAGCACCTCTAACCATATTTAAATCAAATGGTCAGAAACAGCCAGTGGAAAACTGGTAAACAAGCACATACAAACAGTGTAAGCAGGGTAATGGGCACATGGAACACAACAGAACACCATTAGCCATTACATCAGTAGCTATCAGAACAGAGCAGTGGTCATTAATATTTGGGAAGGCAGGAAAAAGTCTAGAAAATTAAATTTTACAGGGGTGTAAAAGCTGTGCTTCTAAAAATATAAATATACTGGAGCGAAATGAGTTCGATTCTAACTCTGGCAACGGATTGCTTTGGAATTCCCTCTCTGCTGGCAACTTGGTATTTACCATTAAAACGGACTGCACAGGGGAAGGGAAGCAAATGAATAAATGATTGTGTTTTCTTCCCTGAGACAGAGGGAGGAGGGTACTGAGAAGAGACATGGCGGCATGGAGCAAAAGAGGGAGGCATGGAGGAGTACAGGGGAAAGGCTGGGTGGGGCGAAAGAGACAGCGAGAGAGAGAGAGAGAGAGAGAGAGAGATAGAGAGATAGAGATAGATTGTGGATAGGAGAGGTAGAGTGGAGCAAACATTGGGGAGAGGGAGGGCATCGAATAAGTGGTGTTGGTTGACAGGTGAGAATGCGTTTCTGCAGCGGCTGGCCAGATATGATGAATGGCCCGCAGACAAAGGCACGTGGCTGGATCCGAACATCTCTGCTGTGTAGACCTACAGTAACCTCTCCCTGTTGTGATTTATCATTTGTTTATCTCTATTATTCTCGCAGATATTGAAACACATGAAACAGCAGAAGCATGCATCACCTTTAATTTCAAAACATGACTCCAGCTGGTGATTTTATATTATTTTATAGATTATGTAATGTTGCTCACCACTGGGGAGGAAGGACAGGCTACTAGGTTTTGGAATAAATGTTGTTTGCTAATGGCTGAATGGTTTCATTAATGACTATAGAATGTATTATACAGTTGAGGCAGCCTGTTATAATTTAATGATATAACAGTGTACAGTTTCTTTTTTCTATCTATAGACGTGATCCACCTGTAAACATCCTTCAGTCTGTCATATTGACACTGAAAGCACTCAAAAGACAAATCCATATTTAAGGTATAATCGAAGGACTATCTTGCAAATATTACGAAAAATTCAAGGAACAAATGGATTACAGTGAAATTGGAGGAGGAGTGGTTAGCGATGAAGACAGGAGATGAAAGGCAAGGTGGAAAAAGGGAGCCGAGAGAGGAATAGGTATAATATATTCTTGTTATGATGTACTTCCTGGTTTGATGTTGCACAGGCAATCTCACACACAGTACTTTAGCTGCATATAGCATGGAAGACTGTATGTCTATGCAAAGACAGCACAAGGAAGTGGATGACAACATCTGTTATCAAAACAAACTGAAACTACTAATAAATGTTTTACAGATTACAAACGAGCACGTTTTCGGTGAGGTGATGATATTTTCTGTTTACATATCTCGAGGTTGGCTTGTCATCATTGTAATAATTCAATATTGTGGTAACTGTGACAATGCAATTAACATACCATATAACGCGGTGCCATGCAATACCTGAATGTGAATGTATTATGTTCTCATTTCCTCACTCCAATAACTTATATCTTTATTTAAAATGTGCTATGCAATATAATATCGACATGGTTCAAACAACATTAAACCACAGTATACCTGTGAAATGCACGCGAGAGATGGAGAGAGGCACTGCTTCCTTAAGCCAAATGACCCATCGCTATTTTAACAGGGGAATCTGTTGGACCACACAGAGAAACAACGGCCCATCATACTGTAGATAATATTCATTCACCAGACTTTTCCTCTCCATCTCCCTCTTCAACAGCCCTACTCTAAATCTGTTATGATTGAGTGTCTTCAGAGCCCTCAGCTTCCTGAGTGCCACCATGCCTCGGCTATTCTCTTGTCTATGTGTCGTTCATCCTTCATCAGCTCCTCCCCACCTACGCCCACAGCCCACACTCCACCTCTCCCGCTCCAGCCATCTTCACCTCCCCCCGAGCCCCCGTCTCTCTCTCTCTCTCTCTCTCTCTCTCTCTCTCTCTCTCTCTCTCTCTCTCTCTCTCTCCGTTAACAGTGTCCCTCCCTTTTAGCCAACCCAGTGGCGGGCATTGCGACACATTATTTAAGCGTGGCACGCAGCAGAGTGCTCCGCTTCTGCTTCCAAGAGGCCTCGTGAGACGATGAGCGGCCGGCCTGCTTGGTGAGGATGCCGGCCTTCCATTTTCCATTTTGAAGATGGAACAGCTTTTCCTGTGGCCGCTGAGCAAGCAGAATACAAATGCATTGCATCACTATGTGTAACTCAGGCACCACACACAAATCCCATTATGCATTTTCTGCTAATGAGACGATATATTTTCTGTTTGCTGTGCTTTGGGATGATTAGATATATAATAACAATGTATAGGTTTAGAGGACAACCCCCTGCATAAATACTACCCTGCATGACGGCACAAACAGTCCATACTCTATCTCATACAATATTCCTTCAGGTGTGGCAGGGAAATAAGCAATGCAAAATGTCAACCAAGTAGGGAGCAGATAGAATGTCAATGAAACATGCACAGCCACGCACAACTAAATCTATTTAGCCTATCTTTTGTAAAATCGTATGCTATAGGACACCATTGAAATGTATTTTGTGTCCAACATGATCATCATCATCATCATGTAGGTCATTGTTAAAGGATTAAAAATAAATTGTAGTCATAATGTATATCATTTACTTTTGCCAGCCAAACATGTCTATAACAGTATAAAAAACGGTTGAGATTGCTGGCTCCTGTAAAATTGATATACTATGTTGTGTGTTTGCCTTATGAATGTCCAGAGCAATACAGTAGGCCTATTGTAAAATCCTTTGCTGATTTCGCAGATGTGGCTTACCAGTCTCATGGATAATACCAGCCTGTTTAGCCACTTAGCTAGCAGCTAACTGCACACGCATCAGGGACACAACATTTTTATGTATATAATATTAGTTAATATAATGTATAATAATATACACTTGGACATGTCATCTTTTTTGGCTGGGCACCAATTAAAAATGGGAATGACTGTGCTGATATATTATTCAAATTTTTTTGGTTAGTTGTAAAACATGCTACCCAGTCTGCTGGTTCATTATGCAGTTTTGTGCTGGACTCAACACATCACTCTAGCCTAGTGTCAAGTAAATTGGCTTATAATGAGTTTATCGTATGCAATGTTTTTCTCATTACCTTTGAAGAGGGACAGCTATGCTAGCTATTGGTATCAAGATGAGAATGCAGAGGCATATTAGAGTGTAGCCTATTAAATTATTTGACTGAGGTGAATTTGGTGGGAATTAGACACAATTTAAATGTTTCACTGAATATATAATGAAGAATGCTTGCTGAAATCGCTAACAGAATAAAGTTACAAATGGTTGTTAATGTGGGGGAAAGCATAAGAGGAACCACGGTAACATACCATATGACAAACCTGCATTATACAATTTGACCCAAATACATTATGGAATGCATCTGGTCACAGCCTCATTGGATATTCTGCCCATTCTACAATGCTATCCCTGATAACACATGGCGGACTTCAAGAGATATGTCTCACAAGGCATATATCTCCTAAAGGTTGGGGCAAACGCAGAACTGACATTTGCGAAGTGATTCAGGAGGCCCTTACATTGAATATAAAGCACAAAGAGTTGCCCTGAACCCTCTCAAATACCCAACAATGCTGGTAAAGGTCACAAAATAGTCCCTGTAGGTGGCCATGTGTCCCTCAAGTAAGAGAAAGACAGAAGGATAGAGAACAACAAAGAGAAAATAAATACAAAAAACAAAATACAAAAAGTGGTATGTGTGTGAGAGAGAGAGAGAGAGAGAGAGAGAGAGAGAGAGAGAGAGAGAGAGAGAGAGATATCTAACTAGGACACTGTATGGAGTGTTTTTCCAGTGCGTCTTATGAGCCGAGAGGCATCACAGACACAGGCTCCCTGATGCCGCCTGCTAAACTTCAGCCTTACCGTCAACCACTGTCTCTCCATGCTCCTGGCTGCCATTCTCTCTCTCTCCACATCACTCTCACTGCACTGCCTGCACTCAGCTGTCTTGGTCCAACACACCAGCTGTGACTGACGACTTACATGTTCACTAACAGTACACTGTGTATTTATGTCCCTCCGTCTCCCGCTCTTTACACCTCTTCTCTAAATAAATAAATAATAATAAAATAATAATAAAATAAGTAAATAAATAAGTAAATAATAATAATAATAATAATAATAATAATAATAATAATAATAACAATCATAATGATAATAATGCACAGTACCTATATTTTTCCTTCTTGCCAGCTGTCTTTCCCGTCTGTCCATAGAAGGTGCTTGCTTCATTTATTCATGCCCTAACGGAGCATCACCCTTCCCTGACAGGCCTGTTAGCACAGCTAGACACACACCCGTGGACACACACTGCCATAACGCACCCTGCCAAAACATACATACCCTCCCTGGTGCCTTCCTGACCTCCCTCTGTCTCTCTATCACGTTAGCCTTCGCTGTTTCTCATTCCGGATACCTCCGTCAGTACATATTTAGTACACTGTGCACACGTACTACACTATGTACACACCTTCATACTGTAGTGCGTGAATATCTACAGGGTTGTAGTGTCTCAAATGTAACATGCAAGCTGTGCTCTTGTGGGAAATGATGAATGCAACATTTTACCACGATTGTCACATCACCTGCCAAAATATCAGCCGGCTTTTTGTTTGCTCAATTATTTTAGAAAATCTATGTGCTTTAAATTCTACTTGCTTACATGAGTAAATGGATGGCAACAACAACAAAAATAAACTCTTTGTGTAGATGTGTATATCATTTGTATGGTGCGGTTTCCACGGTCCCAACAGATTCAGCTTCTTCAGGGACATTTGAAAATGGATGCTGGTGAAAACGTTGAAAATGTTTGGTGGTCCCTCCACTTCCTACGCTATTAGTCAAAATGGTGACAATTGAAGGTTAAGAAGTGTCCAGAGTTCAACACTGAACACACAGTTCAGTTACGTTAATCTTACACCTCAAGGATGCTCTGGCGACACACGCTCTCCTACTGGGTTATAGCGTGTCTTGTAGAGTGCCGCTCTCTGCATGGGAGAACGAGATCGCGTCCCGGGTGGGAGTAGGGCTGGGCGATACACTGGATAGTTGAATGTTTTTGTTGAAGCCAAAGGTCTTTACAAATGATGTTGTAACCTAACCGCTGCCTTAAAATCATCGACAACTATTTGTTTGAGGTATGGAAAAGACCAGACATTTGAAGTATTACGTTTTCTTTATGCCACCCAAACTCACAATGTCACGCAGGGAGCGTGGGCAGGAAATAAAGGTTTGGGTTTGGTTCACAGGTTTGGTCAAGGCTTACAAACAACACTCATTCAATGACCATGAGACATGATTAACCAGGCACAGGTGGGAATAACAAGAATGGGTACACAGGGCAGGGAGTGAGTGAAACAGGCCTGAAACACAAGGTAAACACTGATCATGACAAAACTAGCACAGTACAGAGCTCACGGGACATACGAGACATTACACGCAAATGATTTCATCCCATTGATCGACACACCTGTGACTGTTAAGTTCATATGTGTATCGAACAAATACGTTTAATGTTGGAACATTTTTCTCAGTAAATGAATTCAAATGTGTGTGACACATGTATACAAGTTCTTATTATATATATTTTAATTTATACAAAGCTATGTAGCCTAGGAAAATCAGTTTGTCAGTTAGTTACATTGGCCAATGTAACTAAGTAGAGTGTAGACACAATAAAATACAAACGTAAATTAATGTTTTTGAAAACATAGACACAAGAAACATTAATGTCATGTGTTTCAAATAAATAGGATTTTATCTATCACTGTGGCAAACAAAAACAAAAAACAATATACATTTTCCTCCAGCATGGATATCAGATTTTTATCTTGTTTTTCTTTAACAGCTCTGAGCTTCTTAAGCACAAAGGAGAATGACTCATCCTCTCAGCTAAAGCATGGCATGACCCATGGCCGTGCCAGACACCACTTTAATGAGCTTTCCTTCGCACAGTGCCAAAACATAAAAACAATACAGTGAGTATAGTGTATTGTATTATTTTATATGTGTGACTGTATGGGGACTTTTTGACCCTGTATGACAATTTTATCATAATTTCAGTTTTCACATGGACATACTCTTTGCTCATTTGTGTACAGTTTCATAATTTAGCTCATGTGAAGTGCTATCTAAGCAAGCATATTCATTTCTTAATCTGTATATTTCAATGATCAATGTTCTATACAGTATTTGCGTGAAACAAAGTGGTATTGATCTTCTTTAGTCTGTATACGCCAAATAAAACAGGAATATGTTTTACATATACTGACACTGGAAGACTTAGCAATAGTGACCACACATTAATTAAAGGGCTACTCACAATCACAGACACTCCACAATGCCTTAAACCTAACTTTGAATATGCAGACACCTGCAAGATGTCGATCTATTTTTGGTCAGGAGGCTCATAAAGCTAGACACCATCAATCCTGCTGCAAAGCTGCTGAGCCTCTATCATGGCTCATGCCATCCTTTCAGAGCAAGAGTAGCTTGCAAAGTGCTGAATTCAGATCTCTTTAATTATGTTTTTCATATATCTGATCAAAGCATTGAAAGATAATATATACTGTACTTTATGCTTCATGTCATGTCATGCTGGCAAGATAGGAGAAATCTTACTGTACCCAAACCATAACAAGTATTTAATTGCTGTAAGTGTGTTATTCGCCAGGCTTGTTTCTGCAGACTTTGTGAATTTAGTTTCTATAGTTACAAATGTAGACCATGTATAAAATCCTTATCTAATTGTTGTACCTCGTTTCTCAGTGAGACAAATGTTCCTCATGCTATATGATGCATGCCTAAGCTGTTCTTTTTACTCTGTGCAACAGTAGACAGTACAGTAGCTACAGCAGCAATCAATGTGCTGTACTTTCGCTAATAATATACTTTAAATGAACAGTGAAAAACACTGTCCGCAGTCAAAGCAGCCATAGATCATTTTGGTTTTAACACATTTGAGGAGAGGAATGTATTTGTTCCATGTCTTCTGATATACACAACAATGAGTATCCTGAACATATTCACGACAATATGGCTAGCCAAAACAGAACATTTCAATTGACATACTGTATAAAAGTCAGAGTTATCTTCAGCACAGTGTGATGTTGTAAATACCAAAAGCCTGTTTATTTGTGTTCAACTTTTCCAACTATAGATGTCGTCTAGAGCCTGCTCATTTTGTATTATAGGGGAACAATATAGCAGACCATTCCACTGAACAATAATTCTACAGTATAATAAATAAGCAAATCATTATTAAATGAATTCTATCATGCAATTCATATACTACTATACTATTATGTGCAACAGTGACTGTATGAAGAATGGCATTGGCATGTATATTTTCCTACAACTATGATGATTAAATAGGTTCCAAACACTGGGTGGAGTGTAGACAAGTCTTAACTCTAAGGTCTTCCAGCATTACGGCCCAACACAAGGATGCTATCAGTAACATCAATACTGAGAGAACTGCTGCCAAGCCGGGCAATGACTTAGCATGACGATGTACTTACTGAAAGCTGCAACAGCCAGTATGATTGTGACTCCAATGGAGATCCAGGAAACCCACAATGCTTTCTTCCTGTAGCTCTGAGCCTCATGAGGCTTTAGGCGCATGCTGCTCTCCAAGAGTCCTGCGAAGAGACCCACAGAAACCTTGCTTAATAGGACGGTCCTTTGGCTCACAGCACTCTGATCAACTAGGATCCTAACCATTGTGATATTATGATTTATTGTCCAATTCAGGGATATGAGACCCTCCAGAGCTGGTCAGGATTTAATACATTTATCAGGGACTAACCATGTAATGAGTCTAAATCCCCGATTCTGGCTTTAAGAATCTCATTAAATTGTTTTAGAAAACTACAGGATTTTGGCCCAGGTTAGAGTTAACGTTCCTGTACAGTCTCCTCAACAGTAATAGAAAATTTGGTAGCAGGAGCTTTGCCATCCTCCACTGACCTGAGAGATGCATCAAAACTTTCGTCTTTCTTTTTAGTGGCAACGATGCTATATTTAGTGCAGTCTTACTAATATAGAATAAACTTTGTTGTTTGTTTTTAAAGTGAATTATTTACTTTTCAGTGCCTTTGTGTGCATGTATGGTGTGCCACAATGTCGACAACAAAATTATATTATATTATATTATATTATATACAGTGTCATAATCTACAATTTTTCTGTAAGTGGCACACCATAACTAACAGGTTAGTGTCAAATTGTGTAATTACAACTCTGGTGTGATGAACACATGGGATCTTGACTCATCTGACTGCTGATGTAAAATTGGGTAATCTGTCTGTAATGCAATGCTTTGAAGGACATACACGTGGGTCATGTGCCTGGGGGGGGGGGGGAGGTGAGGGGGAGAGGGTGTAGTATAGGGTGCAAGGGATTTAGAAACCAGCTACACTAGTGCCAATGCACTGTGGTCATACCAACATTCACCTTAAACCTTAACTCCATGAACAAGACAATAATGCTGCTCCAGATAAACTAGAAATGCAACCTGTGATGTACTCAGTCAAGGATGCTCCATAACAACTTCATAGGCCTTGCCACTTGAAACCACTGTGATTTTCAATGAATGAGAGAGGATGTTATGGTCTAAATTGAGTATGACTGGAATAAATTAGAGGCCATTTTAGAATAAAGCTTCAAAAAGCAGCCTCCTACTTGTACACATACGAGTTATTTATTATCATAAAACTTTTGAATTCAAATATTGAATTGCTCAGCTATTTGTTTTTTGTTATTTGTGTGTATGATTTCAAAGCATATTTTAAGTTTTATCCTTGTTTCTTATTTCTGACATTCAATAATAAATAATTTAGGGACTGTAATTGCAACATTATTTTAATATACCATTAACTTTTTTGACAAGTTGATTCTCGTTAATTACTAGGTTGAATTGACATGTGTTTACATTTTGGATTAACACTTTAAATTGTGTGTGTGCATGTATGGTGAGCAAGGGGAAGGAACACAGCATGGTGGAAAGCTTCCACATGATCCATGGCTGATCAGCAGAGAAGACACGTGGTATAAGCACCCACACACACAGGCGCGCGCGCAGGTACACGCACACACACACACACAGGTGCCAGTGTGTGTGTGTGTCTCCTATAGTAACTAACCACAGCCATCCAATCCAAACATTTAATTATACATTTAAACATGCATACCTCACCAAATGTTAAGAAAATATGAGATTGCTTGACTGGAAATCTGTGACAACCACTGTGGGGATGATTAATACCTTGTCTAAAAGGATTGGGGTATTCCCCATTTCTGTTAAGTGTCAGGGCGGACCCAAATGCAAATACACCAGACCACACACAGGTAAGTGTAGTGAACAAGATGGTAGTCCAAAGCGTTCGTCAGGGACAGGCAGGGATGGCAACATAAATCCACAAGGCAACGGTACAATACAGGATCTGGCTGAGACAGCGTCAAAGTTCAGGCAGAGTTCGGAACAGAATAACCAATGAGTACTAGCAAACAGTGGTACAGTATATGGCACACAGACACAGGGAACCAGAGTCAAGAGGGTAAACTAACAAACCAGCACCAGTCAAATAAAACCATGGGTATAAATACTAAGGGAAAAAGGTGTGACAATACACTGATTGGGGATGACAAAGGGGAAAAACAGAAAGCCAGTACTGGATCACAAAACAAGAACAAAAAAGCCACACAGCTGTAACCATGACAATGCTTAATAAGGAAATATGCATATGCGAGGAAAGATGGCTTGGGTATGGTTATTGGTGGAGCAGATATAGTTCAAGGATGCTCACAGCTACATATAGGTCAACAACGGGGCTCATATGTTTTGACTGGGAACTACACTATGTCAACTGTTGCACTACTGGATTGTTTGACAATCTCTGAGTGGCTATTCAGAACCCCCCACTCCCCACCCAACTAGTGAAAGCATTTAAGTGGACAAGCATTTATTGAACAGGACCACTCGTGCCAACACATTAATGGAAAGATATGCTATGCTTCTACGTTAGTATAGACGTACTGTAAAAGCATCCTTCATTTGTCATCAACTCAGTGATACAGTATGCAACACTGCAACCAAATTGGTTCAGCCTGTTCTCGCCCATTGGAAGGCCAGTTGGGAACTTGAAACAGCACACTGTTTTTGATTAGTCCCAAAGAAACAATAAACTGGGCAGGAAAGTTGTTCTGTTATGTGGGTCAGAGTAGAGGCAATGTGGAAACCAGTTGAGCATGATAGAATCAGCCCTGAGGTTTTCAATGACACTTTTATGCAAATAATGAAACGATTGATGCGGTCTATGAGGAAATGAGACAGCGAGCGGGGCTGGAACAGGAGAGGGGCAAAGCAAGCCGAAGGAACTGATGTCAGTGTGTGTTTGAGTGGGTCTGCATATAGCTCAGCTTGTTTGTTTTGGCACAAAGCCGCATCCATTGCATTACTGCAGTATATCAAGTATACTTGATACAGACCAAAACACTTGCTTCTATAGTTGAGCAGATTTTATAATTGTGGTCCACTATGTAAGTGGCTCACAAACTGTGTGTCAGGACCACTCAAGGGGTAATAGTTATAATGCTGACATCGTGAATAAATATCATCTGATATACTGGTTAGAAAGATCATGTAAAATTATTTATCTTTCTTCATTATAAAGACGGAGTTACGGGGTTACAAGTGAACATATTTTCTGAAATCTGGGCAAGGGCCCATATCTGTGAACACACGCTGTTGTTTTATGTGTGGATCCGATTCACCTCAAATGATCGTGCTTGATGTAATGTTATCACACACGAATTACAGCAGCAAGAACAAATAAAACAATATCTAAACAAATATTTACAGAATAGATAGATAGATAGATAGATAGATAGATAGATATAGCAGAATCACTATGCTAATTACAGTCATGGAAACATTTCAGTATTCATTATTCAATTCGGCATAAATTATATGATCATAATTAACATGAAAAGCCATATTCCATGGTTGCATGGTATACCTACTATAAAGTATAACCATGGCTAATGAGGTCCAATTCATATGCCTTTAACCCTAAGACATTTAAGAGGCTTTGGAATCAGTGGCCTAAATGGTTCTCCTTAATTAATATCCACAGTGGAATGTGTTGTTTCAGAGCAGATGCATTTTTAATGCATTATGACGAGAGCAGCACATACAGACACATGAAAGGCGTTAGTATATGACCACCAATGTGTAAATTGGACAGCTAAATCAAATTCCCATGGGAAGTGGCCTACGTGCAGGCTCATGCACACAGGTAAAATGACGGCAGGTTGTAATGTTGTTTGTTTAGGAGGCATGTTGCCGTTAAAGCTATAGCTCAGTGAAACAAGATCGGCTATGCAAACAGAGCTGAATTTAAAAAAACGATATTTCATAGCCTACATTACATATATTTAATTGCAAAATCAGTTGTATTAAGAAAACAAAAATGATTCCAACATGTTATTATATGTTTTACATTTAAATGGCCCAATTCTGTCTTTATTGTACCTGATTTCCAACATAGAGATTTACGGAAATCATAAATAATTGAAATTCACACGAGAATATAAATCTATAAATATGCTGGGCTTAAACAGGCCCACTGGCATGTCAGAGGCTGGAAGTTTTGAAACAACATTAACAGGGGGATAAAATACCTTCGCCTTCCACGTTATCAGTAATTTTCATCTCTTGGCCAGAGTTGAACGTCTCGGACTGGCTGCCTCTTTTGGACTGCTGGTGGTTGTTGGCAAAGACATCCGGAGCGCATTGGCCGTTCCGCACTGCCGCTGAGCGGGGATCCACGATAGCAGGGTCTGGGATAGGGTAGGACTCTTCTGTCGTCTGGTCTGTCATTGTTGTTAAGTTGATAGGGTCAGGACCAGGTCCAAAGCAGAGGAAATAAAATAAATCACACCCGTTTTGCTGGCGCAGCAGCCATCCAGGGCACCGAATGCCACCGGTGTTGACTATCTCTCGCAGGAGATGGCGATAAGATTGGAGATACAGGGCTATCTCCCCAGCATCAGCAGCCCATTAACTCCCTCCGCCTCTCCAGCGATAGACACAACAATAAAAGTGTACAATAACAGTTTTGTAGGCTAAATACTCGTCAGCATTGAGCCAATTAAAACCCGCCGCTTTGCAAGCTTACATGCAGCGATGCGATACGGATATGCTCTTCTGATGATTTGGCAAGCGACACCAGCAAGTTTTCCCCCTTCTCCCCCTCCTTTCTTTCCTCTCAGTGCCTAGCAACTCCCACTCAGCCCACCGCTACCAAACACCTAGGAGACATGCTTCCTAGGTGATGTTAGCATCATCTTATCTGTTTTTGATAAGCATTTTTTTTATTAGCTGTATGCTATTAATAGTTATTAGTTTTTTTGTTTTGTTTTTTTCTCCATAAAGTGTAAACACATCACACCTAGTCGCCCACCTCTAATCATGCCTATAGCCCAAAGAAGTGTTTCAATCTAGATTCTCTCTCTCTCTCTCTCTCTCTCTCTCTCTCTCTCTCTCCAGCCAAACGGGTCTAGCTGCAGAAAGGCACTCTGGGGCAGAGGCACTGTCGGGCAAGTGGGCGGGGCAAGGGCATTCTCGGCCCTGTGGGCGGGGCTTTGAAATTATGATCGTAATATAGGCTACTATTGAGTTGAGTCCAAACTGGATTGT
>JAODTR010086674.1:0-14318 GCA_025399935.1 Amblyopsis rosae | reverse complement strand
ATTGAAGAACAACAGTGCGGATTCCGTCCTGGTCGTGGAACAACGGACCAGCTCTTTACTCTCGCAAGGATCCTGGATGGGGCCTGCCCCCACGACCCGACTCTGGATAAGTGGATGAAGATGGATGGATGGATGGATGGATGGATGAAAAATTATTTTATATTTTCAGTCCCCTTATTTGTTTGTATACCATGTTCAATTTCCAATTCAATGGCCAGATTTAGTGTTGCAGCAATTATTATTTATTTAGTTGTTGTATATTAAATATATCATTCTGCAATATATTGGGAACATTTCTGCATTTTATAACCAATTTCCTATCTCTTTAACTTGGTATTTATTTCCACTTGTTTGTCAAACTCCGTTACAATAGGTGGCAGTATTCAGCCCATCAGTCTAAATCCAAAAGAGTGAGTCTAGGCTTGTGTTTTAGCTACGTTTAACAAAAGTAAGCTTATCCATGCTATTTTCCTTTTAATAACGTTCCTATATGTTTATGTGGGTTGAATGTCCTTGGCTCTTTACTCAAAACAAAATGTAATAGAAATATTTGAAGGTAAAATGATCAGTCAGTTAGCTCTCCGGTACCGTACGCTTCTGCGTTCGTTCTGGATCTAGCGCTTTGCTAGGCTAGCTCTTCAAATTAATTCCGTAGATTATTATTCCAGCATTGGACAGCATGTCCGTTTTAGATGGTCTATTAAACAGCTTTATGTTATTATATATGGCATGTTATTAGCACGTTAACCATAAGGACTGTTTTAGTTAGGCTACTACGGTACGCATGTTATTTGTTTCTGATGAAAAAGTAATAACTAGGGCATGCACAGATTTAGCTGTGTAATATCTCACCAACGGTGAGATATTACACAGCCAGTACCTAATGTAGTTCTTTGACTGAGATACTCTGGTTCTACTAAAGTCCTTACAGTATACAGTAGTGTCTGTGGTTAGTACCTATAGGACAAGTCATGAGTCAGTGCTTGCTATGCCACATAGTAATACACTTTCTCATACATCATGCCTTATACAGACTGATATATTTAAAACTCTATAGGTTTAAGTTGCTGATTTAAAGTGTGACAGATCTACAGTGCTATTTAAAACAATGACATATATATGGAACTTTTCAGAAGTCACACCACAAAGGATTGACATGGATTCTCCTCGCCAATACAAGGAGCCAAAATCTAATCGAGAGGCGAAGCGCAGCCAGAATTACTCCAGCACGCCTCCTCAGAAAGATGCATATGCTAGACTTGTCAGCCAGCACCACAGCAGCAAGTTCCGGTCGTACCTTGAACAGTATTCCATGGAGTCGGCATCTGTTCAGTGTGAGAGAAACGGGCCGGGCGCGCCCCTCAGAGCCCACAGTGAAAGACTGGACGTACCGCACAGAAAGAGGGACCCGGCGCACGCAGAGTTCTCTGACTCGAGCGACTTTTCCCCATCGTCTCTGAAAACAAAGGGCGGGGCTGGTTCGCTGTTGGCGGAGGCGCACGGCACTCGGTCTGAGAGCGACGGTAAATTGTGGCGTGGGGTCGACGGCGGACAGCAGGGTGACGAGAGGAGGGAAACCACCACAAGCCACGGCGGCGACGGTGAGTCTTCCGAGGAGTGCGGCGCTGCCAGACGAGGAGGAGACACCCAGAAAATGAAGTATAAAGACGGGGCCAGAAGTCCCCAGGCCGCCCCCAAGAGCAGCGCTTCAGGTGGGCAGGTGCAAGAGAAGAAGAGGCCGAAGAAGAAGAGTCTGCCAAAGGGCCATGAGCGGGAGGGCGTTAGAGATGAGGTTGCAGGTTCAGCAGACAACGCTGCAGTATCAAGACCCAGGTCCCCTCATGCTGAAGCCAATAAAACAAAGCAGCCTCAAGGTGAACTTCTGGTCAATAGTACTCTTGTATTTAGACCAGATTGAAAGATGGGTTTCAGTGATCATCATTTCTAATCATTTCAGATCCAAATGCAGATTCCACCGTCGTTAAGAGCACAAAGTCCAAAACCAGAGGACCGAAAAAGCAGCTCTTCGAATCTTACATGTCCCTTGAAGAGGTTTCCCATGGCCTGAAAAAGGGGGATCTTATTCAGGTATTTACAGACCAAACATCAACAGCAGGATATAGTTTACAATGAGAGCAGTGTGGGCATTTAAATGTATAATAATCATAATCATAATCATCTTTATATAGCACTTTTCATACAGAATTGCAGTTCAAGGTGCTTTACAGAGAGGGAATACTGTACAGTAGTTGTGCTTCCCATAAAGAAATACAGAGAAAAACATTAATAGAATAGTAAAAGGAATCAGATAAAAAAAAAAGTAAAACAGGTTCATAAATGAATACCAGTAAACCACTGTCAGATGACCTTAGTGTTCTGGGGGGTATGTAGTTGACCATTGCTTGAGCGATATAGTTTGGTCCTAGCCAATGTAGTGCCTTATATGTAAGGAGAAGGACCTTAAAATCAATTCTGCATGCTACTGGTAGTCAGTACAGGTCGGCCAAGGCTGGAGTAATGTGTTCTCTCCTCTTAGTTCTTGTTAAAAGCCTAGCTGCAGAGTTTTGAATGAGTTGTAGTAGTCTCTTAATATATTTATATTGCGAGGCCCGTTACAGTAGTCGAGTCGGCTAGACACATAAGCATGAATATGTTCTTCGGCATCTTTTTGATTTAAAAATGATCGAGCTTCAGCTATATTTCTCAGATAAGAGTGATATTTTCACTACCCTGTTGATGTGGGGCCTATATCTTAGATCTGAGTCCAACACAACTCCAAACTGGTAACCTACGATTTTAGCCAGGGTGTTAGTTTTCCTAGATTATTAGCCAGTAGTAGTAGTAGTAGTAGTAGGAATGCTGGCTCTAATTGACGCTATTTTGTTATTGAAGAATAATGCTAGCTCTTCACACTCTTATGTCTCAATGATCACTGAAAGAGCGGTTATGTCTCTCTCCATATTAATGCCATTGAGTACATGCTAAATAATAATCCGGAAGTTTAAAGATGGCTGCCGAGTGGCGAGCCTTGCCTATAAGGACTTTAGTCTAGTGGTCTTGGTGCTACAGGCACAGCTGAAAGGTCAAGGGTTAAAAACATAATTGACCCTTTGATGCCCAATCTGCTCCATGTAATGCATGTAATTGAACTAATTTGTATAAAATAATCTGATAAATCCAACGAAATTGTAATGTCTGTGCGATGCATGTTATACCCCAGTCAGTAGATTTACACAATCTTTTCTGTCTTTTCACGACAGGGACAAATTCGAATAAACCCTAAGAACTTCCAGGAGGCTTTCTTCCCATCTCCCGTAAGTGAACTCATTTTTATCAATCTACCAGTTGGAGGAGTGGTGACCAAAGTGAATATTTCACCCTGAATGTTGGTAGGGCTGCACGATTAATCGCGTCGCAATCAAAACCGCGATGTGGCGTTGTGTGATTATGTAACCGCAAAAGCCTGCGATTATTTAAAAATAGTTTTCACGCACTGTGTGCATGACAACCTGCGTGTATTTGCTGCATGCAAGAACAACACCCATAGTAAAGATGACCGTCAGATATTGAGATATAGGCTTCTTGTCAATTTAGGCCCCCATGCCTTGAGAAAAAAAATACAGGCAAATTACTTATGTTTTGTTTTTTCACTGCCAATTAACACATTTTTTCTTTGCTAATTGGCTAAGTGGTTTGCCTGTGGGTTGGTTGGCTTGTATAGTTAGCCCAGTGAAACCATAATGATCTTGCAAGCTTCAGTTTGACTTTGCTATGAGAATCAGTCTGGCAAGGCTTCAAATAATGGCATTTGTGACCAACTTAACATTCAGTGTAGTACTAATAGCTACGGGCATTATTTAGATGTGACAGTGAAAGCTATCTGAAAACAATGACAGGTTCATTCAATCATCTTCTAAGTATTTTTTTGAGTTAATTAAGTTTCCCAGATGGACTTGTCTAAGTTATAAGTCAGGTTACTATTGTATATTTACATACAGCATTTAATACTATAGTACAGAGCACTTTTAAGCTTTGATAACAAAGGAAATAGAATTATGAGAGCTGCTTACTATATCGCAATCGCAATATTTGCCAAGCTAATCACAATTATACTTTTTGATCAAATCGTGCAGCCCTAAATGTTTGTGTACCGAAGTTCTATTATTATGACAGGTGTTGTACGTCATGGCTGCAGTTATGTTTTTGTAAGGGACAGTTTGTATTGCAAGCACAGTTCAGTTCATTTAAGCCAGGTGAAAAATCACAGTTGGCTTGTTCGCCCCTCCACAGGATGGGTTGTGGGACATATTCCTGGAAGGAGTTGTCGCTCGCAACAGAGCACTGAACGGAGATGTGGTCGTGGTGCGCATCCTTCCTCAAGAACAATGGAAGGTGAGTTCTACTAATGGCCAAGAAGTACGATTTGTGCTGTATACAGTATTTATATCCTTGTATATTAATATCATGTAAGTGTGTGTTGCTTTTAGATTACATAATGTAACTGTATGTGTGTGTATATCTATCTATCTTTAAAGAAATGGTGTTAACATTTACTAATACAGTATAATATACATTTAAAATTATATTTATTTAATAAATTATATAATTATTCATTCATTTATTTCCCCCATTTTAAAGATGTACATGGTTTTAGTTTCATTAATTCTTTTTAACACGCTCTACCTTGATTGGCTCTGTGTGGGAGTAGTACGATAGGTGAAATACGATTGGAACAATTTTGAAATGCATTGTAAGGAGATCGGAATCGGACGATTTCCACTCAAAATCTTTGTTGTCAAATAAATGGTGCGGGCGGGCGGGTTAAAAAGACATTGCTCTCTTTAAATTAATGTAACAAGGACACATTTTAACCTATCCAAAATCTCTAAAAACTGACACATTTGACAAACCTTCAAGTTTTTGACCGTCCTCAACCTTTCCAAAATGGTGGCACTCGTTCGTTGGCAAACTTGTGCAAATATAAGTTTAAAATCTTATTATATATATTATAATACGTGAATAAAATAATTGTAAAAAATAAACCATTTATCCGTCTAACTAGATCCTGGAATATGCACGTAATTCAGCGCATCCTCCCGAATTTTGTGATTCATGAATGAGTCAGCTTAGACCAAGAGTCATGTGACAAAAAGTTTGCAGTTTGCCAGGTTGTAATCAATCAGGCATTAGAAGACAGAATGTGAGAGATGGTAAATTATAGTTTATAGAGCTTTTCAACATGTTCATATTTTAATATGTATAGTATACGGCAGGGCTATTCAACTCCGGTCCTGGAGGGCCACACCCTTCATGTTTAACATCTCTCCCTGCTCCAACACACCTGATTCAAGGTTGTTGGAAGCCTGATAACGACCTGTTTATTTAAATCAGGTGTGTTGGAGCAGGGAGACATCTAAAACAGGCAGGGTGCGGCCATCCAGGACCAGAGTTGAATAGCGCAGGTATACGTAGTCTCACTACTTTTCTCAATATTTTTACCTGTCTGTCTGTCTCCATCCCCCAGTAATGACCTACAACTCCATTTGCAGTGTCAACAGATAGTTTTGCGTGTTTCATGTGCAGGCTGAGGCAGGAGATATTGACTGAGCCACTACTTTCAAAAAAATAAATAATAAAATAATACGTTTAACCGACTAGTATTTATGGTGCCAACTAGCGCTGGTCCCAGCGTTTTACCGACTAGTCACGCACATCCCTAATATTGATCCTGTAGTATCTCAAAATACTACTAGGGGGACTTAGATTTTTTGTATCATGCATGCTAGAAGTATTTCACTGTTTATCTCTGTTAGTTGTTTGAATTCCATTTAGCCATGTCTTTCACTCAGGTTGTGAAGTCAGACAATGACTGTGATGGCGCAAGCGAGTCCGATCCTCAGCAGGGCCAGGCATCCCACAGCGGTAAACCAGGGAAGAAGAAAAAAACGCAGCAGAGGAAGGCGGAGCAAGCAGACAGCCCCAACGTCATAGTGGAAGAGCAGTCCAGTGATCAGGATGAGCTTGCCTGCAGACTTAGGAACGTGTCCCTCAGTGCCACAGGTACAGGATGAATGATTTATTTAATTTTTAAAACTCATTAAGAATGATTGTTAAATCTATCGTCACTGGTTGTCACGCACATTTTACACAATTTTTGTAGAAGAGATAACTAGAAGGATATACTTAACATTTGTGTGGTTTTGGTCAAGGCCATTGGGTCAGTTCTTCCCTTATTTATTTTTAACGTGGTTTGTATTTCAGAGGGTATTGGAAGGACTTTGGAGGACCCATCACCATCAAATGGTGAAATCCTCCAAAGGACTGCCAAAGTGAGTCTTCTGGTTTTTGCTGTTGCTCTGACTCTAGTTATGTTTTAACATCAAACCTACTTTGATGCACCTGAAATGAACAAAAAGGTCACTGCAGTGAAACCTCTTCCAGGTGGTGTACATCACTGAGCGGAAACATTCGCGCGCCGTGACTGGCTTCCTCAAGTTCCTCCCGGACAAGCCTTTCGCCATGTTCGCCCCGGTGGACCACCGCGTTCCCCGGATAAACGTTCCCCTGGACGACTGTCCGCCAGACTTCAGCTTGCGCTCGGGAGATTACGCCAACATGCTGTTCATCTGCCGCATCACTGGCTGGCCAGAGGACAGCGGCTTTGCACAAGGGTGAGCTTGGTCGGCCATCCAGGTGGCTGTGCAAACACTACAGTGACCAGGGTTTCCAGTAGGGGTGTAAGAAAATATTGATGCACTCGAATATCGCAATATTATATTTTGCGATACTGATATCGATAATTTTTTAAATAACATTTTCTATATGTTTTTATACTGTAAAATGGGACCATGAACCTCAAAAGAGGAAAGATGCTTGTACCAGATATAGTTTTAAGGTAATTTCCAACTGCAGTCCCTGAGCAAGTTTACATAAGTGTTTCTGTTATTTTTGGCAGCTGCACAACACATTAGCGTTGCTATGACTGTTTTCCACAAATTACAAATCACAATATATCACCTTGCTTACAGTATCGCAGTATATTGAATTGTGGCCCCTGTATCATGATGAGTATGGTATCGCCAGATGTTTGTCGCTATACAGCCCTAGTTTCCAGACTATAATCTCGGGGGATATTGAGCTGAGAGCAATAGTGCGGTGCAGCCAGTCTAACTCACTGTATAGTGTCCACCTAAACATGAAAAAGAGAAGTCAAGACAATTTTATTTATATAGCCCTTATTCACATTACAGTTTCAAAAGGTCTACGCCCAGTATGAGGCTATGACTGCGAACATTTCTCAATGGAACGTGTACAGGCCCTATTCACTAAGTGAATTTTGGCTCTGGTTACACCAGGCTAACGGTAAGTTAGTGATGCATTTGATTCCAACAACCTCTGCTGGTTTCACACCAGTATACATTTCTTTTTTATTAAATAATTGTATTTGGGAATGTCGTACCTAGACATAGAGATGTCACGAGAACCAATACTTGGGCACCAAGTCGATACCAAAATTCTGAAAACATGACGGTACTCGTTTTTGTACACTACCGTAGCTACCAGAAATCCAACCTGGACGCGTACGAGACAGTGGAAGTGTAGCTGCAGCTCCGCCTCCACTCGTCAAAAAGAAAAACAGCAAGTAGGCTACTTTGCGTTCCAGGCGGCTAGTCAGGGAGTAATACATTCACAAAAACACAATAGAGTAAACTGGGCAAACGTTGCCTTCGAACTCAGAGTAAAAAGTAAACCGTTCTGCTATTGTCATGTTATATCAATGGTTTGTTGATAAACATGTCATCGTCAGGCAAAATGAAACTTAATCAGCCTTGAAGCGACTAAAATATGTAGGACTACGTTGCATATTTGCGTTGCAAACATTCACGTGTGTATGTTATAATTTACTACAATGCATTTTAACCGCCGCTGCCCATACCTCTGGAGTGCCAACCGGGATCTCGGTGAATGTTTACCCGCCCTAGGAGCACTCGCGTCCGGGCACCGAGTCACGGAGGTCCCAGTGGTAATTCCTCGGCGCCCCGAGTGGGCCACACAAAACCACAGGCTTCAGATTTCAATGAGCACCTGACATTAGACCATGCATGCTATGCATGTACAGATAATATTACAGTAGCCAACCACATGGCACATAATGTAGATAACCCCCCAGCCTCAGAAGAGCTGACATTTGACTTTATCTTTGATGGCAGTCTCAGCATACAACGTTTTCAGCTTGATATACTGAGCTTTTAATAACTGGTAATGTACTGGTAACTGGTAATCTAGGCTACATAAACAGTTGGAGCCTTATTTAAGCACATGTGGATATTTTATTATATATACATACTTTGACATTCTTTTTTTTCGGCCCGTGGTATCGAAATGAGTATCGAGAACCGTGGAATTTCACTGGTATTGGTATAGTCTACAACATTTTTGGTATCTGACAACCCTACCTAAACACCTAAATTGTAAAACAGAACTGCATATTATAGGAGGTCTTTCATGAAATGGGCTGAATCGTTACTTTCCTACATGATAATATAGTAACCAGTCTCTGTACACTCCCCTTCCCCCAGTCGCCTTGCCAAGTCTTTGGGCCAAGCTGGGCAGATTGAACCTGAGACCGAGGGCATCCTGGTAGAGTACGACATTGACTTCTCTGAGTTCTCAGACGAGGTGCTGGCCTGCCTGCCCCAGAACCATCCCTGGACAATCCCCGCTGAAGAGATGAGGAGACGCAGAGACCTCAGGTGACACTATGTCTTTTTAGGCCAGCGCCCCCTGGTGGTGGCTTTTGGCAGTGCATCAAGCAATGCTTTTTAAAAGCATTCGAAATGTAAAGCCAATATGAGACAACTGTGCAGCGATACATTTTTTTTTGTTTTCTAAGAATTGCAAGAGATTATAGCTAATCTCTAGTCTGGACTAGAGCTCTGAATTGTGGATCAGACATGGTCATGTCAATTTCCACACTGTTTCTGCAGGCAGGAGTGCATTTTCACCATAGACCCCGCAACTGCCCGTGACCTAGACGACGCCTTGTCCTGTAAACTCCTCCCAGATGGTAAGGTCAAGTCCAGTCAAGATGTTTGATTATACTAAAGTCTCATATCAGTGATCCCCAAAAGGCGGCCCGTGGGCCAGGTCCAGCTGGCAAGTTTTTTTTAAGTTTGGAGATAGCAAGGCTGCTGCTACAGTAAGCTACGTAATGCTATATGGGCGCTGGTGTGCTACTGATGTCTCAACATAACATTGAAAATGATGTTAATGTGCCGCAAATGGCGATTTTAACTATTTGGGCCAGTTAAAAATAGGCTATGTTTGGCCAGCGACGGTGGATATACCACTAGCCACCTGGGCCATTAATTAAGGTTCATTTTGGTAATGGTGGTCTACAACTCACTGATTGGTGAGTTAACATTAATCTGTTTTTGCCCATCCATCAATGTTTTTGTGGAATAATAATCATAACAATACTGAGTGAGCATAACGGTGGAGCATTCAGTAGCCTACTAACTAAAACACCGAAAACAACAATGTACAAATGAATACAAATGTCCTTCAGTTTGAGTATTTGCTCACAGTCTGGCTTGACTCTTATTGAGCTGAATGAATGTGATTGTAGAGATGCTGTTGATGGCTGTCTGTGGAAAGCTGTTTGGACATTTTGCAGATACTGTAGACACTATTTAAGAATCAGCATTAATATTATTGTTGCTATGTCAGGTCTTTGTAGAAACGTTATGTTTGCCTTAGGATACTAGGCTACTTTCTGTAGAGCTGTTTGTAGTAGTTGTATTTTTGTAAATGCATATTTTGGCCCTTGGGAACCCTGGTGTTGTCCTACCTGTAAGCATCCTTGAGCAAGATGCCTACCCCCTACCCCTTAAAGCTGCTCCCGGTGGTTGGTCGCACCTTGCATGGCAGCAATCACCATCGGTGTATGAATGTGTGTGTCAATGGGTGAATGTGAAGCAGAATACTGTGAAACCCTTTGGATAAAAGCGCCTTATAAATGCAGTCCATTTACCATTACGGTGGGGTTCTCAAGAGTATGCGGGCGAATGGGTTTATGTAATCTCTGCTTTCATGTGGCAGGTAATTTTGAGGTGGGAGTACACATCGCTGACGTCAGCTATTTCCTGGAGGAAGACAACGCGTTGGACGCCATCGCAAGCCGCAGAGCCACAAGCGTGTACCTGGTGCAGAAGGTCAGTGCTTCCCAACGCCTCCATATATGCATGTTTGTCTTACAACAGCGCTTCCCAATGCCCTATACGTCCCTGCATATTGCTCCATATAGGCATTTTTGTCTTAGAACAGCGCTTCCCAATGCCCTGTACGTGCCTCCAAATTTGCTCCATATAGGCATGTTTGATTTACAACAAAGTGTGAGATCGCCACAAATGGGGAAAGAATATAAAGTTCCCTTAAGCCTCGTTAGTCGCAAAGTGTTAAGGGCAGATTAGACAACACACAATAACTATCTACTGAAGCCTGGTTTATACTTGACGGAGTTGCAATGGTGCGTGCCAAAAATGAGGTCAAATTTGTAAGCGCGGCCTGGCGCATTGGCCCTGCGCGTCTGTCGTGAGCCATGGCGCGCACCTCTTTTTGTAACTGGCACGTCCGGGGCGTTGGGTCTTCTTCACATAATATAATGCAGATGACAGACAAGATTAGATCGGGAGCGATCGGGACGGAGCAACGATTGCAAACCACAGCAGTGAATATTTTCAGAATAGGCATTGCCTAGTTGCCGTGTTTAACAGCTAAATACATCAGAATTCAAACATAAAATAGCCTATCTCTGTTGCTGTGCGGAGGTCGGGAACCTCCCGGTGTCAAATGTCACTTGGCTTGTGAGAGACTGGTAGATTTTAAGAATAAGCCAATGCATTGCCTTTGGCATTCTTGGCGTAACTGTGGAAGCAGGATTGAAACAGCAATGGAAACCCGCCGTTCTTAAATTGACATGTCACGTCTCTGGCTATTATGTGCACTTCTCTAGAGTAGACTACGGTAGTAGAGATTTATTAAAATCATGTAATAGCCTAAAAGCCTAATTGTCCAACTATAATATCTAGTCTGATTCGACTATAAAGACAAGAGAAATGGTTATTTAGTAGACTAACTTTTTATTTACAAACGGTGAACAGCAAGAACGATATGATTATCATTTAGATAATTTAGGATACACTCAAAGCTATGCTTTTCTTCAGAAAATAGGCCCTATGTGGTGGCTCTTTCTCCGGGAAAGCCACACCAGTGTTCCTTGAGAAGTAATGAACTGTAACTGTTGTAGACAGTTCATAACACCTTTTGTTGTGGGGAATATGGCTTTGACACAAATCCCAGGTCGCGTGGAGTATGTAGTGCTCAAGGCGGGTGCGTCCTGCGCACGCCTGAGGCGAAGGGCCGCCCGCCACCCGACACAGCAAGTATGTTGAGGCCTTTACTCGTGGGTATCAATGAACCACGTGAGCAGTGTTGGCAAAAGCTGAAAAAGAAATGCGTGCTCGGTGTGTGAAGGTACTGGTAGCTCGTCGGACATCAAGGACCTATTCCAGTGGAACGATTATGTGGACAAAAGAATTGTCCTGAAACCAAGTAGCCAACCTAATGTTTTGGAGTCAGCGTGCCCTGGCCCTGAATGTTAACTGCAGTGTGAGTGCAGGCCAGCAGGGGAGTGGGGAGGGGGGCCAATCGTGCTCGGCCAATCGTGCTCGGCCACAGTTCAAGGCAGCTGGGCCCTTAACCTCTAATATAGTGAGTGGAATGTGTTTATATTATTAATATAGTTAAAAGGCCGATCAGACAGTTGGATCAGCTCTGTATGTAGATGTACAGCAATGAAGTTAAGAAGTAACAATACATCTTCAGTCATTATTTTGTACATTTGATTCTTCATATTTTGCGGATTTGTAATCTTCATAGTCACTGACGCTAATGCATAGGTGCATAACAAACGCCTTACATAGAAGGATTGGGGATGCTCCTAATAGCTGCTTCTAAGAGAAGCCCTGTGTGGTTTGTCTCTTGCAGGTGATCCCCATGTTGCCCAGGCTGCTGTGTGAAGAGCTTTGCAGCTTGAACCCCCTCACTGACAGACTCACCTTCTCTGTCATCTGGAAGATGACCCCACAAGGGAAGGTAATGCTATAGGGCCTGCACCAATGTAAGTAGTAGCGTAATGCTAACGCCTGTTAATTGGCTGACTTGTATATGTGTAAATGGTAAAGGGCCTCTTCTTGTTCCTGCTGTAGTTTAGGTTTAAAGGATATTCCGGCCACCCAAACATAATTTTTATTGCATGGGGCCAATATCAAACCAATATCAAATGGTTCAGTTTATAATTCTGTGAGTTGCCGTAAATTACAATATAAATCAATGGAAACTCACCAAAGCAGGTCCTGTCCATGTCTGTAATGTTTAGTTTTCCAAAAATAGTGTGTGTAGGATGTAATTGGCTAAACTTGCATTAAATACAACATACGTGTCGAGTTCCGATAGTGTAACGAAGTGTAACTGCCTTTTCCGATTGGCCAGATCCTCAGCGAGTGGTTCGGTCGCTCCGTGATCCGCTCCTGCACCAAGCTGAGCTACGACCACGCCCAGAGCATGATCGACGCCCCCGACAAGCTGTTCTCTGCCGAGGAGCTGCCCCTGACTGACCCCGAGCACCCCGTCGATGAGATCCACCAGGCCGTGCTCAACCTGCACGCCATCGCCAAGAGCCTGCGGGCCCAGCGCTTCCACGGCGGTGCTCTGCGGCTTGACCAGGTGCCTTGACATGACCAGCTGGTCTAGGGATAGCGTCTGTTCACGGGCCCTAAGGCTACGCCACACTTGATAACCCTCCTTGCCCTCCTTCCATAGGCACATGCTCTCCTGCACTTTATACTGTCTTTATTACGGTGTACTGTACTGTTTTAACTATAACTGTATTATGCACTGTTGGGGAGTACAAGAATTAAGAATATTGTGTTATTGTAATGACAAATGAACCTGGAGTGCACCAAGGAGTCACAGGCACATTTCTGTCTTTGCTTTAAAATGTGTTCCCACTGTGCTCCTGTGCTCCAGTTAAAGCTGTCGTTCACCCTGGACAAGGAGACCATGATGCCCCAGGGCTGCTACATCTACCAGTACAGAGACAGCAATAAGTGAGTCTCCCCACACGCGCGCACACATACACACTAATATGCGCATGCTGCCAGCCCAGATATGAAAACAAAGGAGCTTTGATAATATCAAACATGTTCCAGGAAGTGTGCAATATTCAGTTTATTTAGTGGCGAGATGCATGCATTGGTGTGTGGCTTAGTTGTGTTTGATTTAGACAGAACAGTAAGATGTGTGGCTGAGGAAGCTAATGACACAATAGAAATGGAAGAGGAAACATTAGTGGCCAGTTAGAGTGCCACCTCTCTTAGCTCGGTAGCTTGGAATTATTATTGTGTTTTGATATATTTTGATGCATATTCCCATAACATCTGTGTTTTTACTTATGTTTAAAAATATAGAAATGAATATCGATATTGAAATCATGATCAGCATCGCAATATCACATTTGATCAATATCGTGCAGCCCTAGTAGCTGCTATATTACCTTTTAAAATATTGTATAGAGTACCTTTTAAAACCCTCATTTCTTCCTGTGTCCTATCTTGACCTGGGCAGCCACATCTAACCAGTGTTCCCACTGCTCCCCGTGGCATTTGAAAGTCTATTCCAGACACGGATAGTCATGGAATGTTATCATTTTTTGGGTTAATCATCACAGAAATCCAATGTGATTTGCCATCAAATTGTTCCTGGGCGTAGTGTTAGATTTTGCGATGTCTCAACACATCTTGAAACTATAGCTTGAAAACATAACGTGACTACACAAAATGTCATCACGTTCATTTTCACTTGGTTTCTTGTTGCCATGCTGGCTGTCCCTGTTCATTCTAGGTCATGGAAACTCAGATGTTTGCGAACCCTGTTTGGGAACCCTGTCTAACCCTCTGTCCTCCTGTCCTTCTGCCTGCCCGCAGGCTGGTGGAGGAGTTGATGCTGCTAGCCAACATGGCCGCCGCCCATCGGATCTACCGCTCCTTCCCGGAGCAGGCGCTGTTGCGGCGCCACCCTCCGCCCCAGACCAAGATGGTGGACGAGCTGCAGGAGCTGTGCGACCAGCTGGGCCTCAGCATTGACTTCTCCTCCGCCGGAGCGCTGCACGTAGGCATCCCATTCTTAAGTGTGGCATAATGTGAAAATAGTATTACATACATAGTATTAATGCTAAATTTGGTTTGCCTACCATCACT
>JAODTR010086663.1:0-14319 GCA_025399935.1 Amblyopsis rosae | reverse complement strand
TTCAGGTGGGGGTTGGTCTCCGCCAGGGCTGCGCTTTATCACCAATCCTGTTTGTGATATTCATGGACAGGATATCATGCATAACGATCAGTGTTGGGCAGTAACTCTAATGTCTCGTGGTCCCAGTCCTGTGCTGGTCTCATCACTTCATGTGTTTACCTTGTATATCAAGCCTGTTTGCCCGTCACTCCCTGCCCTGTGTTTCCCAGTCTCGTTAATTCTACCCGTGTCTGTGTAATCATGTCTGATGTGCTGCACCTGTTCCTCGATGTTGTGAGCCAATGGTCTGTCTCCCTGTCTTGTCTACTTGTGTATTTAGCCCCAGTGTTTTCCCCAGTCCTGTGTCGGTCATTGTTGATGTGGATGTTGCATGTTGTGTTTCTTTTTTTTTTTTTTATTAAATCTGGTTTAAGTTACCTGCGTGTCTCACGTTTGGGTCCCCTCCTCCAAGCAGTTGTGACAGTAACTAGTTACTGTAATATCATAAAATTTTTCAGTAAGTAGTAGTGTAACAAATAACTTTTTCCAAAACGGTAATGATTGTGAAAGAAATATAGTAATGAAATTAGTAATGTAACTTATTACTATTAATACCCAGTAATAAGTACAGTAATAGTATTACTTTTTGAAGGAGTAATGAGTAACTAGTAAATAATTACAATTCATGAGTAACTTGCCCAACACTGATAATGACACAATCAAGAGCCAGGGACTACATGTGTAACACAGTCTAACAACAGAAACAGCAGAAATACAGTTTAAAGTTGAACCGACATAGGCAAATGTTTTGTATGGTGATCATCAACATTGTCAAAATACCTTTGTCACAACCAAAGTGCAGTTCAAAGTTGAACTGAAATAAACAAAATATTTGTCACATGTGCAGTGTACCTAAACAATCCGCATTTCACGTGCGGACGACATAGACCTCACACATCGTCATATGTTTGGCACAAATGAAATCCAATACCCATAATACGGTTAAGCAATCGCATTTATTATGGTGTGTTGGGCTAGTGTGGTTTATAAAGGACGCATGCATATATGGGTGTATGTGTGTTGAACACCAGTTCAGGTCAGCAACAGAGTCCGCAGTAGGTCTGCTTGTCTTAAAGCAGGCCAATCCTATTGGATTAGACTCACCTGATGGGGCTGGCAGGAAGCAACAGAGCTGGGTGCAGGACGACGTGGGACACTCTTTGCTTTTAATATGATGCTAAAAGTGATCTTTATCTGCTGTTTCTAATGAGCAGCTCTGGGCTCGGGTTACATGAGCGCTGAGACAGGACAAGCTCAGCAATTTGGGGGCTGCACAGGATAAACATCAGTGGGGCACGTCGAATTTCCAGGCACCGATTTCAAACTAGGTTCATCTGTCTGGAATAAGCCCCTCTGTCTTTATAAAGGATTTACGGGGAGAAGTCTGTGTGTCTCCATTATTGCAAACAAGGTTCGTTGCCATGGCAGATCTGTGTGTAAGCATAAGTGTGGACGTGCGCACACGCACGCCCCACACACATTAAACACGCGTGTACTGTATGTATCTGCGTCTGTGTTGTCTGTGCGAGTCTGAAAATGTAACAGCATCCGGCGTAATGTTCCACCACGTTCCAGAAGGATGGAAATAGAGCCTCCATGTTTAATTTGGGGGTAGGATGTACGGGGTGGAACACACCTCTGTGCGAGTGTGCGGAACGGAACAGGGATTATTGGTTCTAACCCAGAAGCCCTTCCGTTCTCCCTCCCCCCCTGAAGCGAGTAACTTTACCCCGGGAGATGGGGGGGGGGGGGGGGGGGGGGGGTGGCTGACTTAGTGAGAGGGAGGGGATAGATTGGGAGATGCAAGGCCGTACACGAAGATGGAAAATTAGCGGGGGAAACACTATCTCTCCGCTACAAGTGGCCAATAATCCGATACATGTGCTACCTAGCGGAGGGATACAATGCTGATAAATGCATTGCCATTCTCATCACGTCTTATAAGGGATTGCGGTGCTGGGGGTCTTGGCTATATGTATGTATATGGGCCTGGGGAAAGTAGCACAGTGAAGAAAGAAATAGAAGGGAAAGAGGGGCGGAGAGAGTGTGTTTCAGCGCTGTGTGAATGTGTGTGTGTGTGTGTGCCCGCGTGTGCGTGTGTGTAAAACCACAGGGCTGGGAACTACTGGTCCGATTACTGCGCAGGGATGAATCAGAAAGGAGAAGCACTCTCGGACTTGGTGATGCGGTTAAAGCGACTTTTAACCACTTTAATTAGAGCCATCTTGGATGTTGGACTGAGCCGTGCATACGGGCATTCACCACTGCAGCACATACAAGCAGGGGAACCGTTTGGAGAGCCAGGGGATCTTTCTACATTCTATGAAATGTTACGTAAAATCATGTTAAACTGAATGACAAAAGAAATCAGATATTACACCATCAAACCTTAAGCCTGTGACAGCCACTTCCTCTGTATATTCAGTATCTTTTATTTCCTTGTTGCAAACAATGCCAGATTAACTTGTAGTCAATCATGTTAAGTGAAAGCTAAATCATGCTTACATGGGACACACCCCATGTAAGCATGTTCAGGATGAAATGACAATGTCTCTTCCTTCTAACACAACGCAAAAAAAGTATTTCAGGAAGCAGGTGACTCAACCAGACAAAATCCAGGACGAAATTAGTGAGAAACACCTCCTGTATGCCGTATGCTCATCAACATGACTGTGTTTGCATTACATTCCATCTGGTTTCCCACTGTGGAAAGAATAATTGACCACTGTCTACTTGGGACCTGCAGGGCTGGTGGGAAACCACAATAGGTCAATATTTGTTGAGCTGTCGGTGGGGGTAGTGGTAACACGAGTGATAAGTATTGGACTGATAAAGGAACAGGGCCTTTAGCATAACCATACACATTTAGATGCTGAAAGCATAAAATATACAGGTATTATGCTTTAATAGTTGTAAATTGTGCCAAATTTGGAATATCGCCATATTAGTGGATTATTAGTGTGCATTAAAACTTATCCAATCCTTCTTTAGTCAATATTTATTTATAAATGGGGTCAATTAGCTTAGAAGTAGTAAAAGATGACATTCAAATTACTGCTGGGGGTGATAGGAGTGTCAGGATTACATACAATAGGACTTCTACAATGCCTGTCTCTACCTGGAAGAGATTCTTTGTCATTTTGAAGCACCAAATTAACTCCTGGCCTTCCATACTGAAGCCTGTCAGAATGAATACCAGCTCCTGCTCTTGCAACCAACAGAGACAGATGCACTAAGATCCATTCCAAATATCTCTGAATCGTCCTCAAATGCGTCCTACCCACACACAAACATGTAGAGACACACATACGCACACCTCGTAAAAGGCCCCACCACAAAACACTGCGGTGCATTGAGTCATCACTAAAAATTGAAAGTTTTAATTATTTTTTCACTCACATTTGTTTTTCTCTACGCTAAGAACAAACAGAGAATTGGGAAGAAAACACGATTGTAAAAAAGAGACCATTTGTCGTAATTTCCCGCTGCCGGTAGCTGCAGACAGAATGAGAGACTGGGGCAGTAGCTGGGGAGAGCAGCCTCAACAAGGGAGCTCCAGCAAGGAGAGTATGTGTATGGGAGGTGGCCTGGTACTCCAGTGCTACAGTGATACCATAGGCCATACAGCAGGCTCACAACGAGAACCTGTGTGCGCTGAAATAATTTCTAAATCTAGGTTGTGTCTAATAAATCATGCACGCATTTGTTTTCAACTGTGTTCATTGTTTATGCTTTATTGTAAGAAGGTGTTCATAGTTCGGGAACGACTCAATCAATGACTTCTTTTTGAGGGGCCATGGGTTGAAAAGTTAAAGCTAGAGGATGTCTGTGTAGTGTCCTGGTCTCTTTCTGTGTGTGTGTGTGTGTGTGTGTGTAACGAATATGAGGTGTTGGTGATCTGGCAAGGTTTGCGATTGGAGGGAATGTTACACAGCAGGTTAAATGAGGCTTAACCAACAGTCTGGCTCTGCATTCGCACGTGTGTGTGTGTGTGTGGGTGTGCATGCGGCACGTGCACCAGCTCTGAGCCCACATGTGCACTGTGCACTTATATTACCCCCTCCGGAGCAGAGCTATATGTTGTAGCCTCACAAGACACTCGACAGAAACAGGAATGCTTGATATTGTGAGAGGAATCGGAATTGAGCTCATTCTTTTTTCCACAATGAGAAACTTGTTTATGCGACACTTGTAATAAGAATATGTGCGCGCAACTCCATTTTATATGGAAGTTTCCTTGGCGAGCGTCTCCAGTCAAGATGCTGGTCTGAGCAGCATTTTCCAGAAATGGAAATAGGTTTGACATAACTGATGATAAACTGGATAATTTGATTAATCAAATCAGCTCAAAGACAAACAAAGAATATACATTTTATTGTGGTTTGGGGGTTGAGGTGGACTGAGAGAAGTCAGTGTATGCCTGGAGACTATAGCGTTCCTGTGTGCCTTTTACACACACACACACATGCACGCACACACACACAAGAAAATACCAATAGTATCATGACACAATTGATAACATCAGCAATGCTCGTTTTCCTAAAATTATCTACAAATAAATCAAATCTGTTTATGGCATTCATGTTGTATTTCCCAAAAGCTATAAACACAATGTCTTAACAGGTATGATGACATTATGCTGCATTTGTTCTATTTAGAATATTGTTTGCTTTTAATTGCTGGAATATGACCTGTCCAACTACTGACAAATGTACAACATGTAAGTCGCTTTGGATAAAAACGTCTGCCAAATGCCGTAAATGTAAATATAAATGTAAATGTCTTCTCCTGGGCCTGCTGACTCCTGCTAAAATCGAATGTGTTCTGATATCTCAGGGAGTGGTTCTTTCCATTCAAATGTTTGCTCAAGCGAATGTTTTAAACCTTATTTATATGGGGAACAAGTGACAGCGGTCACTGACTCACTCCTTTAACCTAGGCTCTGCTTTTTTGTTTTTTAGTGGCCGCTAATCAAATGAAATTTGAATTATTTGGCCTGGAACATATTTAGTCATGTGTTTCGGAAGTGGTGGGGTACTTTGGTGTGATTGGACAAGCTTATTTAATAGGAAATTGTACTGCTGTGTTGGAAGGCTTTTGATAAGATAAGTGTGGAAGAAAATCCCTACCAGTGTACTGCAGCTAATCCTGAACTCTTATCCCCTGACGTCATTCAAACTGGTGCATGCTTGGTTTAAATAAATAAAAACACGAATCATTTTTCTAGCCTACATGGAGTCTTGTGACTAGCTTTGTTTGACAGTTATTTACATTACTACTGTATTGGAGGAGAGACACAACATACAGTACATTCATTAAAGAAGACATCTACAATAGACACCACTGTTCATGCAGGTTTCATGACAAAGTGGTTCTCCGCTCAACGAGTCTCCCTTACATTGCCGCAATCAGGAAACAGTTTTGCCTGTTTAATAGTTTTCATGTCACAACTTCATCCATGTTCACAATACCCACATTCCCATGGCACTTGGCCTGGCCTCTGCTCTGCCTCTCACTGTTTACCAGAGGGAATCATTCACTTACCTTTATCTTGTCCCATTCACACACACACACACACACACACACACACACACACACACACACACACACACACACACACAGGCATGGAAGCACACAGAGAGTGACCAGTAAGGTTTTTGAACAGCTGCTTTGTGGACACATTGGTCCAAAGGTCACCTCTAAAGATAAGAACCAGAGATTCAACGCAATTCACATCTGTTCACATCAATTCACTCCCTGGTAGAAGGAATACAACCATCAGCAGTGGTCTGATCACTCTAGCAAACCAAAGTGTGAGATCAGATGTCACCAGACGAGGAACATGTTGTAGTTCCATTAACTGTCAATGGGATAGGGTTTATAGAGGGAAGTTGTCTCCAAGTTTTCTCAAAATGGCCATGCATTTTTATAATACAGAATTAAGATATCTGTTTTCAACATCATCTGCAATGTAATTTTTATTTATTTATATATATATATATTGATGTGGCACAGAATCAATAAAATACAAAAACAATGTTATTAGAATATAGAAAGAAAGAAAGAAAGAATGAAAGAAAGAAAGAAAGTCAGCACATCCAACAGGCCCTGCCAAATATCTAAATTGTTGGAGCAGGGCTTTACAATTATGCATTAGGATCCTGCAATCCCATCCATTACAGTTTGAATGGGAAAGCAATCCAGCATCAGACCAGTTTGAAGTTTGAAGCAGACCAGGGTCTGGTTGTCTGATAGAGTGTGAGTGGGTGTTATGTCTGGAGGCTATCACGGTGAACAGGCACTGGAAGTCTACCAGCTGCATGCTGACACAGTGGTAGTCACAGCAGGGACTCTAGCTCATGCATCAATGTAGTGGTCAGCAAATGTAAGCTAATACACTTTTTGTCAAAGTCAATTAATATCTCGTCACGTTCTGCAAGCTGCCCGTTCTGTAAGAAGTTGAAAAGATAATTTGGTGTTCCTACACAGCCCAGGCTCTGTATGCAGGGGCACAAAGAATGTGGCGCAGACTGCACTACATAACACTCCATTCCAGCCTTGGCAATGCACGTTCAATTGGGATGGGGGGGGGGCTGAGTTTCTGAGGGAGTTTAAGTGTGAGATGTTGTTCTTTCTCCAGCATCACTGACTGTACCTTTAATTTGTCACACTGTACAAAAGAAACAACATTTTACGGAAAATTACTTGCAGCTGTGGTTGCCAGACTTAACTGTTAAAAATAGGTAGAATGTCACCAAAAAAATATGTTCTACCGTATTTTGAATATGGTGATGTACCAGCAGTACTGCTCTCGGTGATACCAGCCCAGATGTGTGGGCTGTTGAACTTCATTGCAGCCAAGTTCTACTGTAATTATTATGGTGATATCCTGGCAACCACAGCTGTCATTATTTTACCGTAAAATCAACCGTTTATTTTGACGAGGGCAACCTTTCTATAACATATAAGCTAGGGTATATTTGGAATGGTCTCACTCATGTTTCCAGCTAAATTTATTTTTTGGCAAATACATAAGTCAGCAAAAACATGTCATAAATCAGTGTAATGATGACAACAAATCAAATGAATGTGATTAATAAAATATTATTCAATAGTTTCAATACCATGTTAAAATAATTAAATGCTCTGGGTAATAATATATTCAAAACGTAAATTAGAGTCTTGGCTGTTAAATATACAACATATGCTCTATAAACACAGTGAAACGTTATTTTACGTTTCACTGAGTATCGTGTATTTTTCGCAGAAAATAGTTCTATAAATTATTGTTTTGGCTGATTTGTATTTTTACGGTGTTTCACGGTTACAGAAACTGTATAAAACCATTTTATAGTTTACGATCTTTCCAACTTGAAATCCACTGATATTTTTTATAGTGCAAAAAAAAACTGTCAAAAATGTAATACCAATCATGACTTTGCAGTTGCGCATGGGATTGCAGCCAAATTGCAACACAACATGCATATGGTAAAAGGACCAACTGCACAAAATCACAACAAAATATTTCGTAAATAATATCCCTCAAAAACCATGTTAATATGCAAGAACAAACGGAATGTGGGGAGCACTAGAAAGGGGATGTGAGGGGTGGGACTGTGGAAAAGCCGATGAAGACACAAGGAAGCCAGGGGTTAAAGGGAAAATCTGAGAAATGGAATGGGGAGCACCTGAAAACGTATGAGAGCATTGCAGGTCCTTAACGCGGTTAACCAATTAACTTGGTGGGGCTGTGCCAGCTTGAAAGATTAGTTACGCCCCAACAACTCAATCAAGGCCCACGTAATCAAATGAACTCAAATGAACCAGACTTCATTATGTAATCAACATGGAAAACCACTTCATTTAGAGTAGAGAGGGAACAGCTCCTTGGCCTTTGTGTGCTGGTGCCACTACAAAGCTAAGATGTTTAGGCTCTTTTTCAGTTCGCCCTTGGAGACCAGTGAGCATAATGTAGTAGCCAGAACGACCAATCAAATTTGAGATAAAGAAAAGGAAGGACTCCCCTTATCTCTCTTTCTTCTCCACACCTCTCTCTGTCTCTCTCTCTTCCCCTCCATATAGTATTTCAGACATCATCTATACGTCAATAAACTATTTTCCATTCGTCATTCACTTCACGTTATCTAAGTGAGCGTCTATTTACCCATATCTATCCCTTCATCTTGCTCTGAAACCAGGCTAAGCCGAGAGCCACTTGGCTCGCAGTGAACTCAGTTTTAGTTCCGTCAGCCAAGAAGAGTTTCATGGAACGATGTGGGAGAGACATGGGCAGGAACTGGGAGAAAACGTATGCATGGTAAAAGAGAAAACAGAAAGAATAAAATAAAATAAATTTTTTAAATATAAACAATAAAACAAAGCTATTAACCATGCGACCTCTGATTTGCGGCAATTACATTATAGTACTATTACATTTACTGCGTTTACAGCTAATTAATGTAGGTGTCACAGCATAAGTAATGCACCGTCATTCCCCATATAATGTCTACTGTACACCCACACCTTAAACACAGGAAGGAAATATATAAGTGCAGCAGTAGTTACACTTTAGGCATACTGACAGGCTAAGTGTAGTGGATAAAAAGTTGCATATTTGAATGGCACTTCCCCACTCTCTCTCCCCCTGAGCCCTTTCCCTTAAATCTAATTAATTCAGCTGTGAATTAATTACCACAGGGAATCTTCCAGAAACAGAGCAGAGGAGTGGAGAGAGAAGGGAGGGGAGCGGTGAATTAATCACTTCTTTATCGCTAAGCACGAGAACGGGCGAGAAGATAGCTTGAGACAAAAGAGGCCACGGAATGAGAGAGCAGCCCAACACAAGACGATAAAACTAAAAATGTTTACTTCACCTGCACCTCCGTGGCTGTAAACCCACGGGGATGTGATTAAGGAACCAGACCCTCTCTCTCTTCTTCTCTCACTCTAACACCCCCCCCGTCCCCCGTCCCCCTTTGCTGGGTTCACTCTGCTTTGATGAAGTTGTGGAGGTTCAGAGGGGCCGGCGCGGCTGGGATATCGCCTGAACACAAAGCACCATGGGAAGAGCAAACTTTGGCTGATCTGAAGGGAGGACCGGGAAGGGTATTGCTTTGCATGTGTGTTTTGTGGACATGGTGGCTATCTATGCACGCATGCTTATACTCAAGACTGCTGTCATACCCACTCGGATAGAACTTCAAAAGTGTGTGTGTGTGTGTGCGGGGGAAGGGGGGGGATATATACAGTTAACTCATTAACTGATATGTTAGCTCATGCCAGATCACCCTGCCTCTCGCTACATGCTAATCTGTTTGTTTACCAGAATATACAAAGCCATCCCAAATGTCGGGTGGGGGGGGGGGGGAGGGGGTTGGGGTGAAGGGGCAATAAAACAAGTGAGTCATTCCTGCTACAATACGTGCATGTTACCAAGGTAACAGCCTCCCAGGAAGAGTGACAGGGAGGGGATATGATGTCGTAAGTGGGATATGATGATTGTTATCACACTTTTTTTTGTGTTGGACTAATTCATTCTCATCTCCAATGGGGTGCACTGGGAGATAGGCAGAAAGGTCTATCTGACTCTCCCCTGTGACCAACATGAGACGGAATCCCTGTACAGGGTTATATGGCCTGGGGGCCGTATGCTAATCATGCTCACAATGAAGACGTCATCAAACCAAGCTTATACTCCCCAGCCCACCACACGTTGACCCATACATAGCTTCCAATCCAGCCATAACACACACACACACACACACCCCAAGCTATGATCTCCAACACAATGCCTCACAGCTCTTCCTCGGTAATGAAAAGGGACCGTGAATAAAAGCCATGCTTTATGGAAAGCCACATGGGATTTGTCTGTGAGCCGTCTTCAGAGGAAACAAAAGACTCGCAGCTGGGACAACTTTTCCCCAACACTCTCCCATGGAGACATGTTGAGTAATATGGCCTCTATATAATATATAGAAAGTGTTTTGGATGCACGACATCCCTTATTCATCTACCTAAACTGAGGCTCTCATAGGATGTTTAGTATTTGTTTAGCATTTGTTTACTCTTCCCTGGTCTCTCTGCCTTCCAACAAGTCTGGCATCGCTCAATATATCAGTTGGAATTTACATATTTGGTTGCCCGCGGCATTTTGCACGCATCTGTTTAGGATAGTTTGACACTGGAAATGTTCGCGTTTCTATTGGACATGAGGCTGTGAGAGCTCATCCGATCAGCAGAGGCTCCACCCATGCCGGGAACATGGTCAAATGTTTGCATGAGAGACACCAAGGAACAGGGAGAATAGATGAATGCTAATGAGGATGTTAAATAGACTATGGCATGCCGTCATGTAGCGTAGCAACTTTCACATGATGTCTTCTCAGCCTATCTAGGAAAACACAAGTGAGTATGGTGTAATATTGTGTCATGTTTTCGTTGCGCACATGGTTTCTCTGGTTGATCGGTGCCATTGGACAAAAGGTTTGGCACAATGTAGTTGCTTACTACAGCAAATTGCACTGTATGAAAGGCCACATACCAGTAACCTCTGGTAATATATTTACTTGTACTCCACCCTCTTTTCCATGATGGGCTACAGGGACCAGATACTAAATGTACCATCTTGTTAGTTTTGCACGTTCATCTAAAAGTCTTTCTGAATACATTTTTATAACAGCCACCTAGTGCCTGGAAGTAATACTACCTTGCCATATCTTGAGATCCAGCTTTGTTTTTCACGTAGGATGTTAATGATGTGGCAGTATAGTTTAGTGGTCTTGGTCTTTGACTCAGCTGGAAGGAGCCCCATAACTGCCCTACCTGTTAGCATCCATGAGCAAGGACCCTATCACCCCTATCTGCTGCTTGCAATACTGGTAAATGTTCTCTTTGAAAGTCACTACATATGTATCCATAGTAATGACCTGATTGATGAGGTCCAATGTCAATTAAATGTATATTAACACAACATACGAGCAAGCACATTGTGGCATGCCATGAACACACAGTGAGGTAAAGTGAGTGAGTAAGGGGCCCAGTGCCCCATAGAGTCTTTAGAGGCATTATGTCTATTAGTCCATTACCTTAGCTACAATACATGTTCTGCTGCATTTGCTGATCTGCATCTGCCTTAATAGTCTGCTTCGTCACACTCAGTGACGCTTCCCATGCAGTCCACGGGACAGTGTCCACATACAGCCTGGGCTGCTGTCCTCCAATACAGAGGCCTATCAACGCCATGTTGATCCGGTGATGATCGATGGGACGCTGCATGCGTCACTCCCCAGTGTGTGCTCCATCAGAGCTGACATGGTGGTTCCACTGGGCTCCATCATTCATGGGCTAGCATTCCCCCCAGACTGGAGCGGTCTGAGCCCAGTTAAAGGGGCTGTATGTTCACCACTGGCTCCATCCCAATCTCCGGCCAAAATCCACCAGCTGTTATCCCAACCGAGATGGGTTTAATGGAAGCCAAATCCTGCATGTTTCACCCCTTAATAAACTCCACCCTCGGCCGCATGTCACAGCATACCACCCACGCTCAAGAGCGACGGTCCCACCCAGAACAGCAGATTGACTATGTCCCGTGCATCTTATTAAGGCCCTGATTCAGAACCGGATGATTCCGACAAGAAGCCATCAGTACGGTAGGTCAGAGCTTATCTGGTTCTCCCAAACGTGTGGCAGGGTAGATGCCAGAAAGGCCGCGGGGATGAGGGAAAACTGTGGCAGAAGCTGGATGAGAAACAGCCGCAGAAACACAAACCATATGGATAGATGGAGATGGATAAAGGGGAAGAACTTGAGTCATTCAAATCAGTTTATTCATTTACTCTTACAGATGCCATTTGTTTTGGATGTTTAAACTCTGTATTACCCACATAGATCATGTTGAGATCAAACCTTCTGATCTTACTGTGAATTACAACATGGATTCATGTGTTATAATAGTGCCTTAGAAAATAGCTACAGTAGTTAGCCATCTCTCTTCCATTCTGCTGTAACTTGTGGTAAATCAGCCTCAGTATTCAAACTGGTGTATGTTCTGTGTGTCCTCTAGGAAAAGGGTTCTGTGAGACTGAAACTACATAACAGCATGGGTGCTGTAAGTAAACACTAAATGGAGAAAGGTGACAAACAAGCAGACATTTGTGACATCACCCGCCAAGTCATTTGTGGTTTTCAGAGTTCCACTGAATGTGTTCAAGTCAAAGCCGTGTGACTGAAGGCTCACTGACATCTTCCCGTCAGCCCATAATTTGCCACACATAACTTGTTTAGTGGCAAACTGGGAGCAATAAAGAAGAGTTTGCTTCACAGTATCACTATGACTATCGCCCAGCGCAATCTCACACTCCTAGTGTCTAAAACACACACACACACACACACACACACACACACACACAAGTCCATCACTCTCTCAGCACTCGGCTCGCCAGCCTGTGACATCACCCGCAGTCGTAGCCCATCCATTTTTTCCTCCTACTTTTGCCATCGTCACGGTAACAACACGTCAGCCTGTCAGGGCGAGGTGGCGATGTCCCGGGTGGGATAATAGCAGAGATGAAAGATGGACTTACAGGACGGCTTAGAAGTTACTGGACAGACGGACTCAGACGGACTCAGACACACTTTCCCGCGGCTACTGCACTGGCCATCACTTTCCATCTGACTCACCTATTTGAACCAACATCCATCTACTTCACAATGGCACTGTAGCAGCCACGTTGGCTTTACACCTGCATATGGGAAACGGAGAAATTAAGGCGTCGACGCAGAAGATGAGATCATTTTTTGTTCCAGTTTTCATAGGCAGTCTTCCCTGCTGAGTTTAAACATGAAGCCAGATTCACTAAGAATAGCAAAAACAGACTATAAGTCCTATATAACTATTAGTAGAAATAGTACTAAATGCATGAGATATGTACGAAGGGAGGGTTTTGACAATGGCCACCACTGTAAGAGGAACAGATGTGGATTACATAGGAGTAAGACCAGTGCATAGTCAGAGTGCAGGGTGGGATCAAACAGTTCTACTGCCTGCTTGCCAAGATGGTGAGCCAGCTAGACAGACTTATAGGAGCAGGGGATGCTTATAGGGGAGAGAGGGACAGAAAGATAGACTGAGAGAGTGTGACACAGATAAAGAAAGATTTGATTAAAATTAAATTCAACTGAAATGTGAAACAGATGTGTGTGTGTGTGTGTGTGTGTGTGTGTGTGTGTGTGTCAGGGGGATGTCTCCAAGAATGTCCACAAACGTTGGAGTTAGGAAGCCATGTGCGATTCTGATCTTTATAAGATGCATTTGAAGACAGGAAACCAGCCTGGATATAAGGTGATGTAAATATCTATCAAACATCAGATACATGTGATTAACCTACACAGTTACACCATCAGACCAGCACTACATTGTGCAGACACGTCCTTATCATAACACAGTAACAAAACAGGTATATATTTAAAGTAATTGAACTCAACCGACTATTTAACATACTGTACACTGCACTGTAAAATAACCTAGTGTAGGAGCATGTCTGACAGGAGTTGGGTATTTACACACTAATGATTTCCTAATAACATTTTCACAGTGAATGCAAGCTAAGTAACCTTAACATAATTGTATTAAACAATTATTAGACCTAATACATTAAACTGAGCTTTTGTTGTAGTTCATGTGATTGAAATGCTAAGTTTGTTACTGTTCCAATTTCTTCTATTTTTTTCCTTGTTAGACAACTCTTTCCAGTTATTGACATACCATCTGTAGCACACCAGATGCCAAAAGATAGATAGCATTACATCTTCACCTCCTGCTGTCATGTGTTTATAGACCAAAGTCTGCTGGAAGGATGAGGAATGGGCGAGGGAAGTATTTGCAATGTGAAACATGAGATTCATGACTCTGCAAATCTTGTTATTAGACATATGCCCACATCACACGCATTGGCTAGCACAAGAGCCTAGCATGTTTCAATGATAAACAGAAGAGATAAAATGATGTATTATATGTTATTGATAGTTTCATTACTACAGCAGTCCTTCTCTAATATGGTTAAATGTAATGTGTGCATTCAACTCATATTGGAGGGTACTACATATGGTTAGAATAATCGTACTGGCATTATTACACACAGTAAAAACTCCTAACCTGTGTCGCAAAATTGTGTGGCATCCTGGACGCCTCCCAGAAGAGGGAGAAGCGGCTACCGAGAGGAAGTGTATGGGAGGGACGATACATACCAGCCCGCTGGCATATTCAGTGGAGGAGCACCAGGT
>JAODTR010086641.1:0-14319 GCA_025399935.1 Amblyopsis rosae | reverse complement strand
ATATGCTTTATTTAATATGCTTAATTTAATAATTAATTTGTCATATTTTCCAGCTGATATTTTGGCCCAACATCTGCTGGACAAAGTTACACGTGATTACCAGTAGGCCTACTAAACTGGTAGAAAGCAAATGATGTTGCACAATTGTCTCACAACGGACTGGGATCACGTTGTCTATAAATGCCCCAGAATCACACTATTTCGGAAGCTCTGTGCAACGAACTTGACCATTCAAAACAAAAACAAAAAAATTGCAATACCGCAGGTTGCGGTATTGCAATTTTTTTGGGGCACCCTTAATCACCGCAAGGACATTTTCTTCACCGCGACAGCCCTACGTAGCACTACGTTTTGCTTCAAAATGTGTTTCAATGTGTGGACTAGCCCCGCGGACGCACGGAGGGATATCGTTACCAAGCGTTCTCGAAAAAGACTAACCCTGCCATTAAATGGCAAAGAAAATAAAAATGTTTAACAGTATTTAGCATTATTTTCTTTTACTATCACGCACTTGTTATGATATTAAAACATTGTTATTGTCTGGCTAATGGTTAATTATGTGTGTGTATGTGTGGACGTGCGTGCATACGTACGTGTAACAATCCATATCATGTTAAACCCATGCTCATAGTGGATGAGGCCAAGCGCTGACTTGCTTTATCCCGGAACAGGACCTGCCGCGCTCCCCGGTGGCTCCGCCCCTGGACTCCTGCTTCTTGAGGCCGGCGTGCCCTGCCAACCGCCGCCCCCCCTCGCGCTGGGCCGCCCACTCCCCTTCCTCCTCACCCACGTGGAGCTAAGGCTCCAGCAGGAGGTTCTGCTTCCCCCCGGGACACAGCCGGGCCATCCCTAAGGTGGAGGAGGCAGCCCCCTGAGAGTGCTCTCTTCCTCATGGGAGCCTTAAGGTGGAGACCCCTGGCAACTCAGAATCCACTGTCTACAAAACTCTACGGGGGGAGGAGCTTAAAGGACTGAGATCCCGCCCCACAGTAGCACCAGCTGACCAATGAGGACAGATAACTGGATCTTCCCCATAGAAGATCTTAGACTGTACTGTATCCCCACCGACAAAACAAACTAAAGATTTATAAGAGGTGCCTGTAAACACTTGAGTTGTTCATAGCCCCACATGTCCGTTTTTATGCAGTAGCCTACATATATTGAAAATTGTGGAAAACCTCATTCTTCAGGTATCAACAAGAAATTAGGTTGGCTGTTGTATTTGGCCAAATTACAATGTTTACTTGTTTTTGTTTGTTTTGTCTGTTTAGCTTTATTATTATACATTTATTTTTACAAAAATATTTTGTTTGTAGTACCTATTACATAATGTGTACATTTAAGATGTAATTGTTTACTGTTGAGGGAAAACATTTTGGTTTCTAGCCTTTTAATGCTTGAATCCAGACCATTAAGTTTTATGTTATGAGGTTGGAACAACAAAAACAACTCTTCTGCTTCATAAGAGCTGGAGCAGAGACCCACGATGTCATTTATAATGCTAATGTATTCATTTTTTTTGTTAAGGTTTGTCTATGTAATGTCTCTGATGTTGGGGAAGTGACAAATAAATACACTTATGCATATTTGGAAGGCAGTCGTACAAATATCGATAAAATATTGATATTGCATGCCTTTTGAACACTAGCACTTTAGTGCATGTACATACAAGCTATAGTTACTTGTGATCACTCAGTTCTGCTGTGAGAAGAAAACCAATGCTGTCTTGTTTTGTTGTCACATGATTTGCATCAGCTGAAGTACAAATATTTTTTAAGTAAATGATTGTACCTGGCAAGCTCTCGTTACCATTGGAATTACATTTTCTTTAGAGAGGAAAAGGGATTGTGAAAAAAAAAAATATGAATGTTTAAAAAAAACAAATGGTCTGTGTAAAGGCTTAACGCTCTAGTCAATGGTTAATTGATAATAAATATAAATGTACATTTCCAACACTTCCCTGCCTTGTGTGTAGTTCAGTTGCTGATGTAAGATAATATATAATATACAGTACCAATGATAACATTTAGATTTTCCTTACTGCATTACTACAGTGGTTTTATCCATCCATCCAGCCATCCATTGTTAATCCGTAGTTGGGTTGCGGGGGCAGAAAACCCATTTCGGCCGCTTGTAGGCTACCCATGATGACAAGACAGAAATAGCTGTTTCTGTTTCAGAGTGAGACTGACGCATTTGCCAGTCACGCTTTCAAAAAAGTTCAATATTTAAATGTATTTCTATCTCGCAGGATATATTTTGGGTGGGACAAATCCAACTGTTCCCAATATTGGGGGGGACATGCCCCCCCCCAGCTCCTACGCCATTGGCGCTTGGTGTAAAAGGGCCTTAATACCGCTCCCTGAGGAACTTGAACTGCTTTATTTTGAGTAAGGACTCATTCCCTACCTGGAGTAGGCACTCCCATCGGTTTCCTGCTGAGAACCATGGCCTCAGATTTAGCGGTGTTAATCCTCATCCCAGCCGCTTCACACTCGGCTGCAAACCCATCCAGTGAGTGCTGGAGGTCACGGACCGCTGATGTCATTAGGACCACATCATCTGCAAAAAGCAGATATGAGAGCCCCAGGCCAGCAAATCGCAACCCCTCCCAACCACGACTACACCTCAAAATCCTGTCCAAAGCGCAGCCCTGGAGGAGACCAACTCCCACCTTAAACGAGTCCGATTTACTGCAGAGAACCCATACACAGCTTTTACTTTTGACATACAGGGATTGGACAGCACCTCCCATAGTATCTCTTAGGAAACACAGTCATACACCTTCTCCAGATCCACAAACACATATACACTGGAAGGGCATACTCTCAGGCCCCGTCCAGGATCCTTGCGAGACTAAAGAGCTGGTCCGTTGTTCCGCGACCAGGACGGAAACCGCATTGTTCTTCAATCTGAGGTTCGACAATTGGCCAAACCCTCCTTTCCAGCACCTTAAGAGTAGGGAGGCTGAGAAGTGTAATATCCCTATAATTGGCACACACTCTCTGGTCCCCCTTTTTTAAACAGAACCACAACCCCAGTCTGCCACTCCCTGGGCACTGTCCCAGACTTCCACGTAATGTTAAAGAGATAATCCAAGACATCCCCAGAGCTTTTAGCATTTCTAGATGGATCTCATCAATCCCTGGGGCTTTGGCACTGTAGAGTTGTTTGACTACCTCAGTGACTTCCACCACGGTAATTGACGATAATCCCCCATCAGCCTCCAGCTCTGCCTGTACCATAGAGGGCGAAATAGAGGGGAAATGGGGAACCATCCAAGCTGTGCACAGTAAGGATGGGATGCTGTTGACCTCAACTAAGGAGTTAATTGGGCGGTGGAAGGAACACTTTGAGGAACTCCTGAATCCGATTAATACGCATTAGCCGGATTCAGGAGTTCCTCAAAGTGTTGGGTGGTGTTCCAGGCACGTCTAGCTGGGAGGCGGCCCGGGAAAAACCCAGGACTAGGTGGAGAGATTATATCTCCACACTGGCCTGGGAACGCCTCGGATTCCCCAGTCAGAGCTTTCTAATGTGGCTCGGGAAAGGGAGGTTTGGGGTTCTCTGCTGGAGCTGCTGCCCCCGTGACCCGACTCTGGATAAGCGGATGAAGATGGATTGATGGATGTTTTGTGATGATCTACTGTAGGCTAAAATAATAGCTGACTTAAAACTATTTAAGTCTACTATACATTTAGGACTCAGTCAGCATCTAACAGTAGTGTCCCAATATTATTCTAGGTTACTATACTGTCAAGCGGTTCAATGAGAGGTTAATATGGATAATGCACTGCTATTACAATATCGTCGGGCGGTCCCTGTGCGTCTTTCGTGTTTTTATTGGGGGTAGGGGGGACAAATACACTTGTTCTAAATATTGATAGCCTGTGGAACGTGCACGGTATTATGGGTATTGTAGTCCAATAAGTAAGTTGCGAGAATGGTGTGGCAACTACTTTACTCAAGTATACTGTGCCGTTTGAACAATATTATAAATCATGTAATCAATATGAGAAATAGCTAACATTATTAAAAAATATTAACATTTGAAGGTATTAGTTTATAAGTTTATTTTTCTTGGAATGCCATACACACATTCTGCTCCACAGATAACTCAACAGTATGTGGCTTCCTAAGGAATTGTAACTTTACATGCATTCATTACTTTTATGTCTAGCAACTCCTATGCCATTAAGTGAATGTCACCTATTTCTGTTATTCTAGATGTCTATATTCAGACGCTATAGGAGATACAATCATAGAGCACTTAGCTGCACCAGTCCAAGTTGCTTTACAAAAACATTACAAATAAGTGCTGCTTACAAATGAATCGGAAGGTTGACTGATGAACCATATAGACCTGACAAGACAGAAACTGGGGAGAATGACTAAAGGTGAGTTCAGCGATGCTGGCGAAAGATTGTTGCTATTTGAACTCAACATCAAAGCAAAAAAACCTCTCCCTTCAGTGCCACAGCTCCACCCCACATTAGACTAAAATTGTCAAAGCAGGGATAGTGTTGTTTGTGTTCCCATTTACAGAGCCAGGGCTGTGTAGAAATACATACATAAATACCAGATAATCTTTTCAATACACAAAATGGACATTGAACTGCCCAAATTGAGCGCAACTAGCTGTGCGCAAAGACACAAAGTGTGAAAGTGGCCCTGGCTGAGTGATTAGCAGAGTAGTTGTCATGCCAACCATACAATAGCACTACGGTTCATTTGTCCCCAAGGACAATTCTTATTGAGCTCCTGGGGATCTGTTGTCATTGTTAATGTGGGGGAAAAAGCCTTTATTTCTCCAGACTCCTGTCCTGCAGTCCAACTGATTTGGCTGATTATATAGTGTACAAGCCAAGATAACCGTGAGGCAGGGCCTGTATGTCAAAGATTGCAATACTATTGTAGGACTAAATTAAATTGTGCCTTTAGCAACCCTTGAACTTTAAACTGTATGCATGTCCAAACTATTGGCCTGTACTGTACATGTCTTAGTTTTGTACAATCCGGACACAGAAATTAACTGTTTTTTTTTTTGCTGTGTGCTTCCAAAGGATTTAAGATACCGCTTCTGAAATCACTGAATGAGCTTTAAAAATGTTTATCCTATGTACCTGCAACCTAGATTAGACTGCAGTGTCTGTACCGATGGAGTCCTAGGTGCGTGCGTAAAGTAACCAGGGATTCTAATATTCCGTAAAGTCAGTCACTCCATACAAATATTCTATATTGATGTCTTAACCCTTAGAAATATGTTAAACATCTTATCTTTATACTTTTTTTTCCTTTTTATAAAAGAGGGACCTGGTCATTGGTGCTTTGCTCCAGTGTATTAATAAGAGCCTTGAGTTTTTTTAAAGTTTCCTTCTCCCGCTTTCTTACTGCCTTTTGCTCTCTACTCAGTTCTTCTGCTCTCTTCATGGCGTTCTCGTACATTTTTTTAAAGTCCTCTCGATCTCCAGTTTCCTCTGTTTGAATGCTTTGAGATGCACACACTTTATTTACAGTGGCCAGGGAAAGTGTGTCTTCCATTTGACTGAGCTTGTAGGTTAGTGTTTGGACCTGTGTGTCTTTCCTGGTTGAAACTTGGTATCCACTCAGTTCTTTCTTTATGGTCTCTTTATGGTCAGTTTCCTCTGTTTGGAGGTCTTTTGATTCACACTCTCTCTTTACAGTGGCCAGGTAAAGTGTGTCTTCCATTTGACTGAGCTTGTAGGTTAGTGTTTGGACCTGCAATTTGAGAGAGTCTCTCTCCTGGGCTGTAGATTGCAAAAGCTCACAGAGATTGTGTCCATTCCCATGGTGCTGACTCTGCTCTGGGCTCTCCTGTTCCTCCTTCACTTTAACTTCCTCTGTTTGAGTAGCCATGTCAATCTGGTTTTGGGCAGCGGGAGCACATACTGTATGATAGCCAACATATGTGGCCTCTGCTGAGCTTGTTTGTACAGCACTGGTCTCTAGTGTAGTATCTGCAGCATGGCTTCTTTCTGCCTCTATCTTAACCTTAGTTAGGTCAATTTTTGGCCTTCTGGGGACTGGAGTGCTGGTGGTGTCCAAGATGATGATGTCATCATCGTCTGTGATATCTGTGTCATCATCATACTCAACTAAAGCGTTGACTGCTGCTGATGTGGAACTCTCTTGGCTCACCTCGAAGGTCTTCCTTGCTCTTTTAGACAGTTCTGCTCTTCTGGGACTATTACACTGTGGTCTCTTTCCACTGAAATACAGTTAAAATATTAGACTTCTGTTAAAGATTCAGCTCTGTGCCTTTTTTACCTGATCAAATGTTTTATTTATATAGGACTTTATCATACTACAGTCTCAGCGGTCTGTACAGTGCCCTTATTTCTCCTGAAAAACAATCCCACCACCTTACTATCCAATCAGAGAGAAAAAAAATTGGACAAAGAAATTCAATAAAAACGTTGTGAAGCAACCATAATGTCCCTATCCAATGATGGAACAGTTGCCTAAGCAATACACAGAAAGTAATATACAGTGCATCCGGAAAGTATTCATAGCACTTCCTTTTTTCCCCCACATTGTTATTTTACAGCCTTATTCCAAAATTGATTCAAATATTTATTTTCCTCAAAAAACACGTACATAAGTATTCAAAGCCTTTGGTCAATACTTTGTTGAAGCACCTTTGGCAGCAATTATAGCCTCAAGTCTTTTTGAGTATGATGCTACAAGCTTGGCACACCTACTTTTGGGCAGTTTCACCTATTCTTCTTTGCAGGACCTATGAAGCTCCATCAGAATGGATGTTCAATCAGGTTAAAGTCTGGGCTCTGGCTGGGCCCCTCAAGGACATTCACAGTTTCACCGAACCCAATCCTGTTTTCTTTGCTGTGCGCTTAGGGTCATTATCCTGTTGGAAGATGAACCTTCTCCCCAGTCTGAAGTCCAGAGTGCTCTGGAGCAGGTTTTGATCAAGGACGTCTCTGTACATTGCTGCATTCATCTTTCCCTCAATCCTGACTAGTGTCCCATTTTCTGCCGCTGAAAAACCTCCCACAGCATGATGCTGCCACCACCATGCTTTACTGTAGGGATGGTATTAACCAGGTAATGAGCAGTGCCTGGTTCCTCCAGACGACACTTGTCATTCAGGCCAAAGTGTTCAATCTTTGTTTCATCAGACCATATACTTTTTTTTCTCCTTCAGGTGCCGTTTTGCAAAACTCCAGGAGTGCTGTCATGTGTCTGTTACTGAGGAGTGGCTTCCATCTGGCCACTCTACCATACAGGCCTGATTGGTGGAGTGCTGCAGAAATGGTTGTCATTCTGGAAGGTTCTCCTCTCCACGGAGGAATGCTGGAGCTCTGTCAGAGTGACCATTGGGTTCTTGGTCACCTTCCTGACTAAAGCCCTTCTCCCCCGATTGCTCAGTTTGGCCGGGCGGCCAGCTCTAGAAGGAGTACTGGTGGTTCCAAACTTCTTCCATTTACGGATGATGGAGGCCACTGTGCTCATTGGGACCTTCAATACTGTGGAAATCTTTCTGTAGCCTTCCCTTTGTGCCTCGATACAATCCTGTCTAGGTCTAGAGACAATTCCTTGGACTTCATGGTTGGTTTGTGCTCTGTCATGCACTGTCAACTGTGGTACCTTATATAGACAGTGGTGTGCCTTTCCAAATCATGTCCAGTCAACTGAATTTTCTACAGGTGGACTCCAATTAAGTTGTAGAATAATCTCAAGGATGATCAGTGGAAACATGATGTGCCTGAGCTCGATTTTGAGTGTCATGACAAAGGCTGTAAATACTTATGTAGATGTGATTTAAAATTTTTTTAATACATTTGTACAATTTTCAAACTAACTTTTTTCACTTTGTTACTATGGGGTATTGTGTAGATTATTGAGGGAAAAAAAAATCCATTTTGGAATAAGGCTGTAACATAAAATGTGGAAAAAGTTAAGCACCGTGAATACTTTCCGGATGCACTTTATTAATTTCTCGGTTTTTCAAAATCAAATGGTTGTACCAATGTATTAATTTACTTTAATGCTGGATTACAAATGCAAGCCTATAAGGAAATGATCTGTAGATCAAAACATTTAACAATAGCATTCTGAAACAGTCCATGTAAAGAGATATGCTTACCTTGAGGATGTCAGTGAGCTTATTTCAGAAAATATTGGAGTGCTGTCACTGGATGGGCTACACTCTAGATAAAACAATAACAACCATCAAAACAAACAAATATAAGAAGCTAGCACCTCCATATACAATATTAAAACAGTATGTGAGAGAGAGCGCCTATATCACAAGATTCAGAAATGCATCACTACTTGGGATGTACATTTTAGTAGTATAGACTGCTTGAGTACCTGACAGAAAACAAGTCAGTACAGGACCAAGTTCAAATCAACGCACACCTATTTCAAGAGCTAACGGCGTCCACCCACATCAGACCAAAGCCTATAGTATGAATGCTCTTGTCAGAAAACTAAAGGATGTACCGGTCAATTTTTTTTATTGAATAAAGTCATAGTTGTTGATTGGGATGGCAGATGGAAAGCAATGTTTGTCGGACAAAATGGCAGATAGAAAGGAAGAAAGGAACATATTGACCTGTTTCGTCAGACTGCATGTTGAGTCGGTTTAAGGGCTACTGGACAATTGCTATAAAATGTTACATCATGTTATGCAGCCTAGTAGGATTGAACAATTCATCGTTTTCAACCTGAAATTTTGAAACAATGCGATTAGCAAATCATAAAGCATGCGATGTATATGCGCATCTGACCCAGTGTGTTTTGTAGCCTCAATAACTGTATAACAATGAACAGTGTTTATACCTGCATTTATTTGTACAATCTCTAACAGGCAAACCAAGTTCGAAAATGTTAGAGAGCTTAAACATTGGCAAAAAAACATTTTTTTCCGGAAATTATAATTAGTTGTATTTATTATTTTAGGGATGCTGAAATGCAATTTAGGTGTGCTTGAGCACATCTAAAAAATAGTCAAAAATTGCCAATGTGCACAGGCTGTTGCATGTCTTAAAATGCAATAAATCCATGCTTAAAGAAATTATGTATCTTTATGCTCTCATCTTTTTATTTGAATAGAGAGCAGTTAATATTTTGATGCCATATCGTGTGGTAATGCCCCATAACTATTTTACATATAATGTATATTGAACTTAAATCTTGACCCTTTTTTTTATATCTCAAATCTTTCAGAAAAATCGCAATTAGACATTTTCCCAAATCGTTCAGCCCTACAGCCTAGCTATTTCATTAAGTTGCAAGATTCATTTTTATTAATTCACACATCTATTTGCATTGTCATGATCATAAAAACGTATGGTTGATCATTGCCGTCACTGGCGAGTACTCAAGCCCATCCCTAATCACTACGGAGAAAAACATTTAAAAAAAATATATATATATATACACAAATCTTCATCTGCGTTTTGTTTACAACAGGAAGAGGGGTGGAGAGGTTTAACCACTTGTTAAAATTAACTCACTGGTAAAGGTTTGTGACCAAAAATAGATAACAGAGTAGACTCTTGGAATAAGTCACTGTTCACTTACCAGCTGTTTGGGGGGATGCATAGCCATGATCTTTGAGAGTTGCATCATCAGCAATGTTTTCAACTATTGGCTCCCAACCATGGACATCCAATCCTAGTGGAGGGATACACCCTTCAAATTCCCATGGAATTTGAGACTGTAACAAAGAGTTGCACTGAGTTACACTCTGCATCTTCCCTCCCATTTTCAACATCCAATATATAAACTAAAAGTTGTTTTTCGCCTCCAAGCATCTTGTGAGATGGCACAAACACAGTATTCTGTTAGTTTAAACTTGCAATGTTGTCTTATTTACTCAGCATTAGAAATCAGGTTGGCTTAAACAACCATTTACATGACAACTAGGAAGAAGCATGCCTGCGTTAAAAAGGCTAGGCAATTTCCAACCCGTGCGTGGTGTCATAGTGGTAGTGTTTACGGTGCAAGCTCAATTCACTGCAACTTAAGAAAACAGGCAAATAGACCAAACAAGCAAATTAAGAGGAACATCAATTTCACAACCTCTCACATTAAAGTCTGTGATCTGTCAGTGGTGTAAAATTTGCTAAAATGTAAGTTTTTGGTTTACATTAACAGTTATTCAGATATTATTGCAGATATCTGACATTAACGTAGAGCTAGCCTTTTGGTAGCTGCCGATTGATAAAGTTAATGATAAATGTAGTGCATTACTAAACTCAAGTATTCATAAACTGTATGTAGATAATAGTGCAAGAAGAAGATAATACATTTAAAAAAAAGTTTGCATAAAATATAGAATGCATTTCTAAATTATTTAGCATTTCAAGCTGATATTAGAGTGTATGAAAGTACTGTTTTGTGCAAATGTGTGGATGTGAGGCAATCCCATTAAGTGCTTTGAGTGGCCGGAACGTTTGAAAAGCTATATATAAAAATGCAGTCCATTTACCATTTATGTGATTTTGGCACTACCGCCATATTGGGGGTCAAACAAATAATTGCATAGGCTTTAGGGCTGGGCGATATGCCGGTATATCGGAATTTTTCAAGAGATATCAAATTAGACAATATCGTTTATATCGGTATAGCTATATTATGCATTCATTCATGACTTTTTCGATTTGTTCGTCTCTCCCTCCATGCCTGCACTTGATGTGTTCAGAGTGTCAAAGAGGCGGAGACACCAAAGAAAGCTCACGTCAATTTATGTTGCTAAAAATAAAAAATGTCACAAACCGTCAGGTTTCCTGTTTTTTCTCTATGCCTGAAGATTTAGCCCACTTGATAGAAAATACCGATATATATATATATATATATTGTGTGTCGGTATTCAATCTAATTGGGATATTATTTTTGGTCCATATTGCCCAGCCCGAATATGCTTAGCTGATATTAAAATTAAATAACACACATTGTATGTTGTGCCTACTGACACTGCACCATTAAGATAAGGTTAAAACTCAACTTTAATATAAGACTAAGAAGCAATCTTATCCAGGAATGTCCCATAGAAAGAGCCCAAATTGGCTTTGTATTGCATGAAGCTGCCTCCTTGTCATATCTGACTAAAGATGCTGTGTGACGGGATGTACTATGAACAAAGTGGAAAGACAAAAATCCAGAAGTAAATTAGTTTTCATGTGTTGCCACACTGAAAAACCACCTTAAAAAAAATAAACAGTTTTTAAAAAGTGAGGTAGGAGATTGTAAGCAAATGCACTTTTTTGTCAAATTCAGAAAATATCTCCTCACAGTCCGTTCTGGAGACAAGGAGACAGAAGTGGTTCAGCCAATAAGATAGGATCAAGGCATCAGCAGAAAGAATGGGAGAACCGTAGGATCCTGACATTCAATATGCCTACATGTGGTGACTGGTTTCCCTCCAGGAGTTTAAGTGTAATATGACGCAGGAGATATTTTTAAGGTGGGGGGGGGGGGCCAAAGTGTGACGAAAAATGTCTCAAATGTTAAGCCTGTAAAACTATGCTTTTAAATATTAAAAGCAAATAAATTATTGGAGTGAAATCTGTCCCACCCGGGAATTGAACCTCGCTCTCCCGCGTGAAAAACAAACACATTACAAGTTCGCCACCAGAAAGTTAGTATAAATAGCCCATCAAATGTCTTGAAGTATTTGAGTAATTATGGTTGTAGCGCAATTGTCTTGACACCGTTACATATGGTTATTACATAGACTAGACTACTAGACTGGTCAACATAGCCATTATATATATCCCTATTAAAAAAAATAAGCAAACCGCTCTGAAATATTCCTCTTCAAAGAACGGTCAATGAACATACCTATGTTATGCGCAGGGGAATTGTCAACCGAAATGGTGCACGTTTTAGACTACACATGGTTTTACAAATGTCTTAAGCAAGCCAAGATAATAAAACTAATGGATGTAATAAATAAACATTATCTTAAAATAAAACAATGTAGATTGACTTACCCTGTTATGTAAGGATATTGCTGTTCCTGTAGTCTAGCCTACATGTTTGTCATTCACATGAATGGTCAAGATCGTGCATTGAGACTAGTGGAATTATAAGATACTGTAGCTCTCAAAATCATTTTTAAGTTGTCTGCTTCTCTCTGATATTTCAGAACTATTATTTGAGAAATATGCTATTCCTTTGGAATACATCAAATACCATTAGCCTACATGCCAGGTGCAAATAGCTTACTTTACAGGGCATGCCTATAGCAACAACCAAGGAGGGTGGGGCATTGAATAGTGAATAGTGGACTTGCCAATACTGGTAGCCTGATGATGGTCATCAAAGTAGACAAAGTAGGCTAAATCGGACATCGGACGCAAATTTAAAACATAATACAAATTTTTTTTTAAATATTTTATTTATTTTTTGTGTTTTTAAAGTGGGGGGGACAATTTTTTTTTACCAAAGTGGGGGGACGTATCCCCCCGCCCCCCCCCACCCCCGATATGACGTGTTGCATTCATTTGACTGTATCCTTGGCAGGATGAAGAACGTTTCAGTTTAACAGCCTATAAAAACTTGGTTCTGGGTTATATACCGTTTATAATGCATCCCATCACACGACAGCTTTTAGGCATGTCTGTTTTTGTTAGATGACAAGAAGGCACCTACACACAATACAAAGTCAATGGAAGTAACCCTGCCCCCTGTAAAAATCTCAAAAAATCAATCACTGATACTCTGACAAAAGGCCTCCACAAACAAGTGAGGCATTATTTTGTGGAAACAATCTCCGTATCGGGCAATTCAATTGAACACCTCGGGTTTCCACTGAAAAATCATTTCAAAGAATGAAGCACCAACATATATTTAGTTTTAGTTAGATTGTATCTGCCTGCACAAAACCTGAGGGGCATAGGGTTAACAGCAGCAGTTGGAACTGACTGAGATGAGGCACCAAAAAAGGTTGCCAGATTTGGCAGACCCACATAGCCTTGTACTTTACTACATCTTCACCTCCAATGAAACAATCAGACATCCTATACTCATGTCTGCAGATCTCCATTTTGTTCTGCACGCACATGTTACAGTTAGTGTGTACCACCTCCCGACTGGTGTGCGTCTCCCTCTCAGTGTCTACCAGGCCACTTTCTTCAGCCTGATGGGTCCTCTTAGCGGGTTCATGATGTGTTCTGTTCCTTGGCTGCACCTGCTTACTTTGCCTTGCAGAGCGGGCAGCGTCTGTACTGTCAGCGTGGCCCATATGAAGGGATGGCACCCAGTCTGGATCAGACTCCATCATCTCATAAGAAGGTTGTCCTGCAATGAAGGATATAACGGCTTTGTAACGACAACATAGAATAGATTTGCATGCTTCAATGGTCTATAACACATTACTTTTACTGAATCTGTATGTCATTTCATGCAGTTAAATCTAAATTGCATTTAGATTTGTTTTTAAAGTAAACTATATTTTCAAGGTTTCATGTTGCCGGGGCATCAAGTCAGAACCTGTGCTGAGAAACCAAGATCCCAACATGGAATTCTGACATGAGGGTGAGATTTTTATTTTTCGATGGTAGAAATTGGTTTATGGTCACGATTCATCTCATAGGTGGTTGGCTTTCCAAACTTAAAGCTCTGAGAATTTCCCAAAACGTCAATGGAATCAATAAAATGGAAGACTAGTGACACTATTGACATTAAGTGTCAATGTTAGAATGGCGGGTTTCCAATCATCTACATTTTCTGCTCTGCTTCCACAATTACTCTAAGAATGCCAAAGGCAATGCATGTGCTTATTCTTAAAATCTACCAGCCTCAGAAGTGCACAGACGTGAAGTGACATTTGAACAGGAGGTTTCCAACCTTTACACAGCACCGGCTATATTATGTTTTATTTCTGATGTATTTAGCTCTTAAGCATGGCAACTAGGCAATGTCTTCTGAAAATATTCACTACTGTGGTTTGCAATCGTTGCTCTGTCCTGATCGCTTCTTCTTCGACTTAGGTAACCTAGGCTTGGGGCGATAGTAGTAGCTCCAAACACACCCCTATAGCCAACCCGGCTGTAGCCTGAGGTAGGACCGCCTACCTTCTTAACATTTACGGCCACGGAAATAAATAAAACAAGGAAATTTGGAAATATGGAAATAAACAAATGTAGAAATATATAAAGGAATAAAGGAAAAAATTAATAAATTTATAAATAAATAATGTATAAATAAATGTAAGAAATAATAAATGTATATAAAAATTAAATAAAAAATAAAAATCACAAATATGCAACTACATGTAAAAATACAGAAATATACTTTTTGTATTACAAAAACGTAATTATATATTTA
>JAODTR010086620.1:0-14322 GCA_025399935.1 Amblyopsis rosae | reverse complement strand
TGAGATCTAATAGAACCAGAACTGTTATCTTATCAGAATCAGTATTCAACCGTATATCATTTAAAACTTTAATCAGTGCTGTTTCAGTACTATGATAATCTCCACATTGACAAACGGTGGAATTCATGCTGCCCTCCGAATAATCACAATATGTTTTCAGAGGGTTGTAAAATGAGTATAATCGAGAGAGTATATGAGAGAATAGTTAAGCATTTGGGTTACGGGTGAAACATGACTATTTGTCAACTATTTGTCGCAGATTGAGCTAAAGCAAAAATGATTTTCACAAATCGTTTCTATGTATATACTGATAATTGCTGATAAGTCTGGCTGCACACATCAGTAGTACAGCAAAAGTTTGCCTGTCATATTTGATCAAGTAATTATCTACTGGTTTACGCAAATTACATCAGTGGCATGTTCCTATGCATGTTTTGTTCTTTTGGAGGTATGGCCCTACAGTATATCATATTTATTCCCTTGTATTGTTGCAATAATAATAGTAAACATTTTAAGTATAAAATGTATAAATTGTAATTATGCAGCCCACAGATTGTGAATGGCTTCCACCACCCCTGCTGGGTTCCACATACCTGAATGGAGTTGCAATCTCAACTCTGTGGTGCCCCCTATAGGCATCAAAATGCAAGGCCACCCAGTGTTCCAACACATGCCCGTGCACACACACACACGCACACACACACGCGCACAAGCACACACACACACACACACATACTGACACTCACGCACTTGTACAGATCTATGCATGCATGACATGCACAAACACACGCACACACATATGCACACACACACACACAAACACACACACGCATGTATGCATGCGTGACGTGCACACACACATGCTCACAAGACACACACGCATGCATACCACCGTGATGCATGCTATGAAAGCACAGCCTCTGGTTCTCTTGGTTTCACACGTGGAGCCTCAACAACGGCCTCAGCCAACGATAAGACTATGGACAGTTCTCAGAAACAGCAGCCGGTTCACCTTTCTTTGAAAGTATCAACAAACACATGGCTTATTGACCCCAACATGGAGCTGGCTCTGATAGCCTTATAATGCACCCACCCCCAGCTCACCGGATGCTGTCTGTGAATCTGTTGTGTGTCCGCTTCACCTTGCCTCACAGCTGACCTTGAGAACTGAGTTTAACACCCGACATTACAAACACACACACACATCCACGTGCACATGCACATGCACACGCATACGCACACACACACGCACACACACACGCATATCACATACACAAGCATGCACATGCATTCAAACATGCACATATGCACATACACACACCTAAACGCAAACGAGCACACAGGCCGACCAACACGCGTGATTGCACAGTCTCACGTGTGTCCATCTACATGAATTATAAACCATTCCAACTGTATAGTGGTTAATTGAAACGATGCAATACTTATACAGTTCCATTATTGATCCTGTAAATATTATTTATATTAAAATGATTCTGATATAAACATTGTTATTAGAATGCCCCCTATATAGTATCAGTGTGTTACACGTGGAAGTTGCATTTTCTCATCTCTCTGTGAATCACAATGTAAAAATGTATCTGAAATGACTATAACAATGTTATACATAACTAGCTAAGATGTGTGCTGAGTAAGCAGTTGTCACCCAGCCCACAGGGACTTGTGCTTATCGCCACTTCATTTTTATGGTGGCTAGGATGCAAAGCCCAGCGCTGAATAAACACACTCCCACACACGCAAATAGGGGCAGTTGGACAGTAGCAACCCAAGGGCCACATACAGTAAGTGGCCATATTGTGGAACAATACAAGCGGTTATTCTCAGATGAGGATAGAGATATTGCTGGAAGCACAGAGACATCGCCCCCTGCTGTATGGCATGGTAAAAGACAGTTAAATGCACATACAGCCCTAATGGTGGTAATTACAAAGGTAGATATACTGTATGTAGATGCAATGACACACTATGTTTACAATGCTAATATCCATATCATATCAAATAGCTAATTAATTCCCTCAAACTGCCTCATTCAATATTATGTATTTTTTTTTCAACTCTTTCTTAGATTCATTATATGTTAAACTAGCTTTAGACAACCCCCCCAATTACCCTGTCAATATGGTAGGAGTGGTAAGAGGCTTTAAGGGGTACTTCACACTCTTCAGTATACACTTGTATATAGTGTACTGCTCATAAGGCTTAGTTGAATGTTTCTACATCAACCTGGAATGTTTCCTCCTCTCCATAAAACTTTATCAGGCAGGTCAAATCAAGGGCATGGGATATGTACTGTAGGTGCAAGTCTGGACATAAGGTAAGGTTTTATTTTGTGGCTGGTGCCTCGTGACCTAGGTGGTCCGAAAAGAGTTCTGCTTTGGGCCAAAGGAAGATGAGCAGATTCTCAATTCCATATGATCCTTTATAGACAGAGAAGTGATTCTTTAATTGTGTGTATGTTTACCGTGTGTGTGTGTGTGTGCGTGTGTGTCTGGGTCCATGAGGTCCTTCCATAAGCATTCCTTATAACTATAACTATTTATTTGATGTTCATGTCGTACAACATACATATTTGATGTTTGACAACACCCTCACAGTGTTCCAGTAGAACACTGTGAAACGCAAACAGGTTTGAAAGCGCACGGCTACAAATATGCAAATATGTATCTGGTCGGCACATTAACCCGCCTTTTGTGTTTCGCACTGCTGTCTGTCGCCCTCGTCCACGGGGGGGCTGCGGTCGCCAGCGCGCTTCCCCTCGGACACATGGCCTGCGCTGCCCCCCCCCCCCCACACACACACACACCACACCTCCCCTTCACGACCATACAGTGTACAGTGCGCAATAGTCGGGGGGCAACAGAAGGAGATGTGAGGCCGATATAGACCCCCCCCCCCCATCCCCCTATTTTTTTTTCCAGCTCAGAGAAAGACCCCGATTGTCTCGGCGAGGCCTCCCCTCTCTCTCTCTCTCTCGCCCCGTGACAGCCTTGCGTGCCTCTGGAAGGGCAAAGAAAAGGGAGAAAGGGAGAAAGAGATTCAGAGAAAGGGGACGAGGAGCGAGGAGGGAACTGCGTTTCGCTGTGCAGCTGCTCTGGTGGCATGCCTTTGGATTACATCACAGTGGGCCCAGGAGAAGGGGGGGGGGGGGCAGAGAGAGAGAGAGAGAGAGAGAGAGAGAGAGAGAGAGAGAAGCAGAGAGGCCATTGAAGAGTGTGAGGCACACTTCACGCATCAGACCTTTTCTACCACCCATCCCCTCTCTCTCTCTCTCTCTCTCTCGCTCATGCTGCAGTAGATCGGTCCTCCACAGAGCTATCATTGTTGTCAGAGTGAAGTGGACGCACAACGCACACACACACACACACACACGCACGCACACACACACACGCACACATGCACGCACACACTACGAGCCAAACTGAAGAGGAGCACATACCACAGCACAGCTGTCTGTAGTCCATCTATATAAAAGTCAGAGAGCAAGACTAGAGCCCCCAGAGCACATGGTCAGAGCAAGACTAGAGCCCCCATGGCACATGGTCAGAGCAAGACTAGAGCCCCCAGAACACATGGTCAGAGCAAGACTAGAGCCCCCATGGCACATGGTCAGCGCAAGACTAGAGCCCCCAGAGCACATGGTCAGAGCAAGACTAGAGCCCCCATGGCACATGGTCAGAGCAAGACTAGAGCCCCCAGAACACATGGTCAGAGCAAGACTAGAGCCCCCATGGCACATGGTCAGCGCAAGACTAGAGCCCCCAGAACACATGGTCAGAGCAAGACTAGAGCCCCCATGGCACATGGTCAGAGCAAGACTAGAGCCCCCATGGCACATTTTGTGTTCTATCTATCTATCTGTCTGTCAACCCTATCTCCCCTGCTCCCCTACAACTGTCTGTCTGTCTGTCTGTCTATCTGTCTGTCTATCTATCTATCTATCTATCTGTCTATCTATCTATCTATCTGTCTATCTATCTATCTATCTATCTGTCTGTCTGTCTATCTATCTGTCTGTCTGTATGTCTATCTATCTATCTATCTATCTATATGTCTGTCTGTCTGTCTGTCTGCCTGTCTATCTATCTATCTATCTGTCTGTCTGTCTGTCTGTGTATGTATGACTTATTGTACAGTACGTATGTATGTATATACATGTATAGCTACATTATCTGTCTATACAGTATATACTGCTGATATATAGTTTGTGCTCCAGATCTGGACCATGTTCTCGGGGGCTTTGGTGGTGGTGCTGTTGGTGCTTGTCATGGGCAGGCGCGTGTTTTGGCACGGTGCCTGCATGCTGATTGGCCAGCGGTGGCTCAAGAGGCCCGTGGCTACCGGAGGAGCAGCCAAGAGCATTCAGGCTTCACGACAGCCCCCGCCACCCCACGGGTCGTAGCACACATGACGTCTGAGTATCTTGTTGAGAGAACTTAGGAGGCCCTGATGTTTAACATCAGCCTAACGCTGATTACCACAGCACGTCATGTGGAGAAATGCTGAGGGGGTTGCTCTCGCTTGTTCTCAGAGTGATCACAAATATTTCACTGTTAGACGCTTTTGGAACGAAATATCTGCTTCAGAACTATATATGCTGTGTGTTTGAAACGTGTATGAGTATGAGTATGTGTTCAAATAAAGTTAATTGTGCTATATTTATCACATATTTTATTTTATCTTACAGCATATTATTAAATATGTTTTCTAATGTGCTTGCCTTAGACAAGGAGTTGTGTGGCTTTAGAAATAAAATAGATAAAAGTGTTAAAAAAAAGAAATAACAGAGGATTTGCCAGTATTATAAATGCAGAGGCAAGGGAACTATATATCTGTCCTCTTACAACCCATATTTCCATATTTCAGGGATGAGAACGGGCTAGATTGCCATTGTCCCTTTGTAGCGTTGCATTTTACAAGAGCGAAAAGTGAAGTTTGATTGTTCGTTGCCTTCCCCCCAACACCCCCCATCCTTCCCCCAGCCCCTCACCCCAATGGCCTGAGAGCCGGAAGGGGCCGGTGGATCAAGACGCGGGCACCTCGTTACGCTTCCACACAAAGGCCTGGTGACGTTTTTACAAGGGGCCGCCGCGGTGAGGGAGTGTCTCCTCTGGCCTCAGTATGGCCCGGTGGCACTTGACCAAATGGATTCCTCATTTTAAGCTCAAATAGGACCCTCTGTGTCAACTCCCCCCTGCCACCTCTTCCTCCCCCCTTTCTTTTTTTACGACTTCTCTCTCTTTTTTTTTTTTTGGTGGTGTAGTGTTGTGCTCGAGATTGGTTTTTGTGTGTTAACAACACAGACGTTCCCGGGTTTCTGTGTGTCCTGGTGGTTTGGCGGGTGATGTGGAGAGAGGGAGAGGGAATCGGTGTGCCCTTTGGCCGCTTCCTGCTAGTTTGTGGAGGTTTATGGCAACTTTTGTAGTTTTATAACCCCTCAAAGTCAAGGGCCCTCGTCGTAGCGCCACACCGGGTAGAGACAAGGGCATGGGAGTGGGTGTCAGGACGCCCTTTAGCAGGTACATCTTCCTCAAAGCAGTTTTAAATAAACGTTGGCTTTCAAAGAATAGAGTGAAAAGTACTAAGTACTAAGTGCTAATTAGGGATCAATAACATTTGATATTATTTTTGATGAATGTATGATAAATGTTTAATATGTCTTTATAAATGTTTTTATAAATGTTAAAATGCCCTTGCTAACTCACCCACTTAAACTAAGGCACACGCACACATGCATGTGGCACACACGTGCACACACACGCACACACACACGTGCACACACACGCACACACACACACACACACACACACGTGCACAGTAAGTACAGCACCAACAGCAGTGAATGTGTTTTTGTCATGCAGAAGAGAATTAGATGCATTGTTGTTAACAAACAGGTATATGGATGAGGAAGTCTGTTAGGAATGTGGTGGACAGATGTCGACATAAAGGGTTCCAGGGTGGGTGGGGGGGGGGTTGGGGCGATGGGGGAGAAGCCCGGGGATAGAAAAGGGAGGGGGGGGAGGGGGTCAGATCGGACACAGAGGAGGACGAGGGGAGAGGAGAGGAGAATGGCCCTGGGGCCCTTTGAAATAAAGCAAGTTTCCTTCCTGCAGCTATGGAGATTACCAGGCCCTTCAATGCTAATAGCTGCTACAACTGGCTGCAGATAAGGACACTGAACACGGGGTGTCGCAGGGTAAAATTAGGTGGGACAAGTGAGGACTTCCATAGGGAAGCCTACGAGGGTCGTGACAATTGACGAGTGTAAGTGAGTGGTGGATAACGTGCATTTAATTGGCATTGTTCAATAATCGCATGGTACTGGCACCCGTTTTTAACTTTTCTCAAACTGCCAAAGCCACAGAGTTCACCCCGCAGGGAAAGACAGCAGCAGCCTATTATTTAGCTAACCTGATCTGGTATTGCTAGTGACTGTTGTGCTAATCTTGTCCGTGGGTCCCTTTGTATTTGCTGAATGTGGGAACTGAGCATGGATCTGTGGGACATCGGACAGCAACATACTGCTTAGAGACCTAATAGACAAGAAAGCTGTGGGTCCTTTAAAGGGACGGATAAAGTCTGCAGACATCAGGTGCGACGTAACACTTCTTCATGGGAATGTCTGTGGGATGTACTAAACTATTACCACGGCAACCCCAGAGCCCAAACCAAAACTGTAATTCAAGTTAGAAACTATTTAAAAAAACATCAATAAATCCTTGCAAATGTACAGTATTTCGTTTTTTGGGTAAATGCATAAAATATTATTGGATGGACTTGACCGGGAGTAACCATCTCTGTCTGAAACATAGTTATCGCTCTATTCCCCATGCCAGGCCCCCCCCACCAACCCACCCACCCACCCACACACACACACACACACACACACAATCGGCCCTTTGAATGCCTCCTTGATAAATTTGTTGCATCCCCAGGTCATAAAAACACCGCTGTTAAGATTCCTCTCATGCCAGAGACTGGATGTGGTCTGAGCAGATGCCTATTTGACTTGTGTGTACGCATACATGCGTGTTTATTGTGTGTTATTTATGTATGTGTACGCATACATGCGTGTTTATTGTGTTAGTTAGGTATGTGTACGCATACATGCGTGTTTATTGTGTGTTAGGTATGTGTACGCATACATGTGTGTTTATTGTGTGTTAGTTAGGTATGTGTACGCATACATGCGTGTTTATTGTGTGTTAGTTATGTATGTGTACGCATACATGCATGTTTATTGTGTGTTAGTTATGTATGTGTACGCATACATGCGTGTTTATTGTGTGTCATTTATGTATGTGTACGCATACATGTGTGTTTATTGTGTGTTAGGTATGTGTACGCATACATGCGTGTTTATTGTGTGTTAGTTATGTATGTGTACGCATACATGCGTGTTTATTGTGTGTTAGTTATGTATGTGTACGCATACATGCGTGTTTATTGTATGTCATTTCAGTATAATGTTATGTATATTTATTGTATTCCTTTATGCACCTGGTTTAACCTTTTTTTTACTTTTTTTTATCTGATTCCTTTAAATATTTTTATACATTTTTCTCTGTATTTTTGTATTTGTTTATGGGAAGCACAACTAGTGTGCAGGATTCTCTCTCTGTAAAGCACTTCGAACTGCAATTCTGTATGAAAAGTGCTATATAAACATTTGATAAAGATTATTATGTGACTACAAAAAGCATTGTTCTGATATGACTTGTTGTCATGTCATTATTTCTTATTACATTTTACGTTACTGTCTTACGTTGTCATGCTCTTTTGAGAAGTGCTATAAAATTAATGATACTTAATGGGACCACCTAGACTAGAAGATCCCTGTTGCAAAGCAGTACTGCAATAGGTCTGTAAAAACCCAAGACTCCATGACTATTATAATTATTATTATATATGCATATATATTTGGTGAATCATATCCCCATAATACATGCTAAAGAAATAATATAATGGTTACAGTGATTTTACAAACTGACCATTTAAACTGATGTTTCTGTAGCTAACATAAAATTAATTTGAACAAAGCTACAGAAAATGAGGCTACACACACACACGCACGAACGCATGCAAACGCACATACGTGCGTATACACAAGCACACACACAAATGAAAGAGCATTCTCACCCTGTTCACTATTCACACAGAATAGTTGGTTGTAATGGTGAATGATGTAAAATACTGCATCTGTTGAGGGTCTTACAGATGATTGCCTGCTATTTGTAGAAACTTTCCTTGTATTGGGAAATAGCTGTAACTTTCTTTCTGTCCCGTTGTCGTCTTGTCAGGACTGTTCTCTAGCATGGAGGAATTATACGAAACGGCCCGCTTATCTCGGAATTCCATGTCGGAATCTCGGGCAAGGTTCCTCAACACTAAGTTCTGTCTTGGACATCATAGGGATTGAGCACCGTCAAGCTAATGAACATTACACGTTTTAATATGTTTTATTTGTAAAAATGCAATTTTGAGATGAAGTTACATTAATCACTATACATACTATGTGTACAGATATAACTTTGACATGTGTTATTGTTATGCAGGCTAGTTCTTAACGGCTACAGTCAACAAGCTAAAAATAACACAGGAATGTCAATAGCTCACGATGCTGGTACGTAACAAGTGAGGCTCAATGGTCGGGCGTCCACGTTTTGTGACTACCGACCTCACACAAGCTGAACAGCACAGAAGCCACAAGTGACGCGTTTCCCAGTTCCGACTCCCCACCTCTGACTAATGCGGCATGCAGCATCTGTCGCTCCCTGCTCTGTTTCCCAGTCACGTTAGTTCCACGTGTTAATCATGTCCCATGTGTCCCACCTGCCCCTCTTTGTCATTGTCCAATCGTTTGTCCTCTGCATTTAAAGTCAGCTATTGTTAAGACAATTGTAAGCTAATTTTAAGATAACACACTTTTGGTCGAATTCACCAAATTATATCTCCCCGCATTTTGCTAGCTTAGCTTTGTGAGTGCTGAAACAAGTAATCCGGGACTTCTACACAGCCCTGTCTCTAAATAACAACACAACAAAGAAATGGCAGAAATTCTTTCGGAAGTTTGTTTTGATTTGAGATAGAGGTTAGTACGTTTTCTTCAGGGTTAGTATGACTAACCCTGCCTTTAAGCAGACTCCAGTTTTCCCCAGCCCTTTGTCGCTGTTGGTCGATCCAAGTGCTCATTATCCATGTTTCTGCTTTTTGTTTGTGGGTAAAACGTGTTTATTTGCAACTGCTGCCCACCTGGCGTGCATGCGGATCCTCAGCACCTGGCGTGCATTCGGATCCACAGCACCTGGCGTGCATTCGGATCCTCAGCACCTGGCGTGCATTCGGATCCTCAGTACCTGGCGTGCATTCGGATCCTCAGCACCTGGCGTGCATTCGGATCCACAGCACATGGCGTGCATTCGGATCCACAGCACTCGCACCGAGCATTACAATAGCAGCACGAGCTTCTATTGGCTGTAAGGCTCTAGAAGTACAAGTTTGAGTGGAATGTGATGTCAGGAGCCTTACATGAGCCGAATTGTGGCTTTTATTTGCCTTAAAGACAATCCCATGTTCTTGTTAAACATGCACAAATAATAAAAACAACAACAGTCAAACTAAAAGTTAGTTACAATATTAAAATTGATCTATTGTAATTTCACAATGATTGCATGATAACATCACATTCTTACAGTAATCTGGTATATTATGATAAAAATATATAGATGGGGGTCACACTTAGCCTTATGTACTTTACCATTATCTCATTCTTTAAGTAGCTTGTAGGAACCCCGGGAGACTTCGGCATGATATTTTAAGGTAGTATTTTATGCTGTAATTAAATGCAGTCTACAAAATTATACAGTATTTAATATGATGCATATATGTCAATATTAGCCAATGGGTCAATAAAGTTTGAGAACTAGTAGACTAGTTGAGTCCATATTATCCTCTTCACCCCTTGCTGAGATAGAGATGAATCTAAAAGCTCTCTTTTCCCGCCTATCACCGACACATGTCTAAATAGCATCAGTAAGCATATACACACATGCGCGCGTGCAATGCCTATCCGCACACAAACAAAAATGATATACGGTTCTGCGTATAGTGTTTTTACTGTGGTGGCTGCAAAAGTTAAGGATTCCAAAGAGAACCGCCCTGCCCCTGCTATCTAACCCCTCATAGCAGTGATCTTTCACTGTGTGGTGTCTGTTAGAAGCACATCTGGTCCCAGCCTTTATTACCATGCAAGTACATGAGGTTACACCCACTGCCAATAAAGTACACATGAAGGCTTTCACTGCACAAGGCTATACCATGTAAGTTCTGAACATCATCGTTATGACATCAGGTTTCAATGTGACGGGAAAAAAAGAAGAAAAGATAAGGAGAAATATAATAAAACAAAACAAAACAAAAAATGCCTTGTGCTTAAAAGTAGACAAAATGTCTGACAACTGTGTTTTTAGAATGGGAAGAATGTTTGTGACACAGATAGATGTTTCTGGATGTGTCTGGTACTGTGGGAACTGTGCCTAGGGTGAAGTATTAGCAAAGACATGCATAGTCAAAATACAGTAAGTCATCTATTATTATTATTATTAGTATTTATTATACATGCAACTTTAAATGGATTTCGTGGGTGTCAGAAATGGATCCTGCCTGACCTGCTAAATATATCTCTCCAGAATCCTGTTTTATTTGGAAATTCCCATCAGACAGCTAAATATACTGATATCATTTATCTTGCTGCAGTCTCTAAATAGTCCTGTAACAACTTTACGTCACACTGGAAATACATTAAGTTCTATCCTTAAACGCAATAACAGCTGCCACTCTTTGTTTACCTATTTCTTTTTTTATGACTAGGATAAGATACATAATTTATAGCCGTTAATAATTTGGCCATACTGTAATTTGACCATATTTACTGTTGCTTGACTATAAATCTATAGCAGAGTGGACTTTCTACTGTGAGTACTGAATGAATGGTTGAGCAAATTGAATTAAACAAAAAATATACAAATGAGAATCTCGTTTCCCATAAATTTTTAGTGAATATGCAAATCATTCTGTGAATAAAAGGAAGATATCCTCTCTCACATCCACAGTGTTCCCTTTGTGCTTGATCTGAAATGGGCTGAACCTCTGAGAAATACAGCAGGATATTAGTTGTTAGAATGCTGTAGACGGCTATAGGCATGTAAACCGCTCGCTTTGTTACTTTAAGTTTTTTTTTTTTTTTTTGCAGCCCTTCATGTGGACAACTATTTCAGATGTTTGCATTTAGTGAATGTGTAATTATGGCATATTGTGTCTTCTAACCATCGCAGAGTAGCTGCCTGTCCACTCACATTAGGCTGAATTAATTGTGAACAGCTCGACACAGCAAAGCACTGATTTTGTGTGTGTGTGCTGTGTAACTGTGTGTGGAAGAGAGATATGAAGAGACAGTCACAGAGAATAGGCGTTTCGTTACATATGTGTCTGCACATTGTGTTAATAGCAATAAAGTTGAATTGAAACTTAATTGAATAATAATAATATTTACAGTGGTGATGTTTGCATGATTATCATGAATTTGTTATTTTTGATTGTACACAAGTTCTCCAAGGGTATGTATGCGCTGTGTATTTTCACATGACGCTGTTAGCTGAGCAACCTGAGCTTGCTGGGAGATTTGAGCAGGCAGCTATTAGAATGGTACATGATCCCTAGTGAACTGGAGCTCTATCAAAGCGCCATGGAAGGATTTATGTGTTCAGATACTCCCTCTCCTGTTCCTCCAAGTTCCCCTATTCAGCTGTGGGCAGTGGAACCCTTGTAGGAAGATACTGAAAACAAACACAGACACACACACACAAACACACACACACACACGCACGCTCTCACACACACACACACACACACACACACACACTCATGAACACACATGCACGCACACAGTTTTTTTACTGTATATACACAAGAGTTTTATGATCTAAGTTTTATAAAGATTGATTATGGAAGATTCTGATTGTTCTCTACCCATATTGCTAGTGTATCGCTTGTTGCTCAACATTAACAGTAACATATATTAAATATGTTTTCATCTGGCACCGTAATCCATCTTGTGATGTTTTGTTGCAATAATCAAAATATATTAACATATTACAGTTTTTTACAATCACTAGGACCTATTTCTCAATACCTTGGTCACATTTGCTAAACTCTTCACACAGTTCTCCTGACCAAATTTCATTTTGGAAATTGGCATAACAGTTAATATTACATCTAAAATGCACTTAAACAACTAGAACACTGCACACAATCGACTGCAATCAACACTAGCACATGTTGTCACCTATCACATGCTGTCTGTCATAAAACATTTTCCTAAACAACACTAACAACACAGTGCCTTTCTTTATATTAGTTATACAATACAATATAAAACACTTTATGTTTAGAAATCACTGCAATATGATGCTGGAATGAATAAGACATTATTCCAAATGTTTCACAATGGTTTACGGTATTAGTCATTTTTTCTACCGGATATATACCATCTGATCTATGTCGGCTCTCTCATGTTTACAGTACAGTATAAAACCTCTTACACGTACTGTAAGATATCCCCTTTAGCATACAGTAGATGGTCATGAAACACCCTGAGTAGCTGTTCTGGTACAATGAGAATCAACTTCTGGTTGGTCTAATTCTTCAAAATAGTATATCATTTTTTTTTATATTTCTACATGGTATTACTGGTAAAACAGCAAATTGCTATATTTTTCTATTTGGTGTTATGTTAGGTTCTCTACGTAATTGAACTGTTGTAAATGTAAACTGTTGATGTGGGTCTGAATGGGAAAATAATCCATGACATTTGAAAGATGTAGTCATTGAATGCATTTTGTGTCAAAGCATGGAAAAATAATCCAGAGTTTAGCTCACATATGCTGCTCTTGTGCTCACTCTGTTAAGAGTTTAGCAAATGTGACCAATGGATTAAGAAATGGGTCCTAGCGATTGGAAGTCTTTTTAACTTACAGAAAATTAATCAATGTTTGATATCTTCGTTGGACGTAGTGTCAGATCTTCCAATTGGCCGACTGGGTCATGCAAACTCTCACTTTCACAAGAAATGCAGCCCCATCTCGCTATCAAAGACGTGACATTTTGAGATTTCTTAATGAAAATACCGCATGCATTGACTGTATTTCCAGAGATAGCAGTCAATCTTAGCTCCTTTGCTACACTTACAGTTACATTGATTGTTCTGTTTCGATTGCTCTGTTCTGGAGCAAAGCACAGCACCCGGTGGCCGGTGGAAGTACTGCATCTTACTGTAAACACATCCACACTTCTGACCATGGCGACAGCTCGAGTTGGACTGACGGATAAGTGAGGGAAGATGGAGGGATGGACGGACAGATGGAAGCATTTCCTTCCATCCAGTCCTGGCCAGAGAAGCCCACAGCCGCGCTGCGCACACTATTCTGCCTTGTCACCATAACTCAGCGCGCATTGTGCGGCTGTAACAAAGACATTCACAGACAGGAGATAGTCACTTAAATGACTGTGTGTGTCTTCTTGTGCAGGCAGCAGGGGTTGCAGGGGATATGCACAGCCACCACTGTGTGTGTGTGTGTGTGTGTTGCCCGGCCAAGCGAGCTGGAGTGAACGGTGGGGTGGGATGGGGGGGTCTCCTATCAATAGACCCTCTCTTCGACTACACTAGCTGGTTATTGGACATGCCGTGGTAGACAGATGCACAACAAGTGTTTTAGTGTTGCTTCCGCTGCACACATGCACACGCGCACACACACACATGCACTTGTGCATACACACCCACCCACGCGCGCACACACAAACACATGCCCTGGCACCAATGCTGGCTCACACAGATGGACAGATTGACCTGTTGTTAATCAGGCACACGCCAATATGATGTCCCTTGCTGGCCCACAAATGGTGTGTGTGTGTGTGCGTGCGTGCGTGTGTGCATGCGTGTGCGTGCGTGCGTGCGTGTGTGTGCGTGTGTGCGTGCGTGCGTGTGTGTGTGTGCGTGTGCGTGTGTGTGCATGTGTGTTTTATGCTCCATGTTTCCACATGGACTGTTTAGGGTAACCAACAGGCCGGCACACTGTTGAACAGATGTAAATCCAACAATCCCGCCAAACTGATCCCTGGGGTGACATTACACTACCCCCACTTAAAGCCGTCCCCTCTCTCTCTCTCTCTCTCTCTACCCATCTCCCATTCTCGCTCTCTCTCTCTCTCTCTCTCTCTCTCTCTCTCTCTCTCTCTCTCACACACACAACC
>JAODTR010086609.1:0-14323 GCA_025399935.1 Amblyopsis rosae | reverse complement strand
CCCGTTTCGCGGACCCGTTACGGAACCTAAGGTACATCCGGGGCGGATCCGCCGCGGGGTCCTTTTGCTATGTGGGTGTAATCATATGAACTTTATAAGGCATCTGAAAATGAAAAATCATTCTCCTTGTTTCTGTGTTGGTCAATATTTGAATGTGACAGCACACGAGGCCTGGCTCCACATGACTAAGACTTTCTTGGCTTGAACAATATAGACGTGTACTTCATGTCACAATTCAAACAGGATCTAAAAATTATTGTATTCTCTCCATTGGCCATATATATTTTCCCATAACGAGGAAGTGACTTAGGCTCTCTATTGCTCCCAGCTCAATATATATATATCTGAAACCCTGTTTTCACAGCGGATCAATCAGGGTGGGTTAGTGAGATGACATTAAAGTCATGCAGGTTTCAAAGTGGTGGTAGAGCTAGATGAGGAGATCAAAACAGTTGTAGCAACGCCTATTGGTTAAATGTCCAATAGTTTCAGTATCCACAGGTCTACTGAGGCAACGACGGCAAACACTTCCCAATGGAGCGTTGCCAGACCTAATTCGCAAAGTGACTTTCAGGTCTGGTTACACCATGGCTATGGCCATTGCAACATTATAGACAAAAGCTAAGCTAGCATTATGTACTGTATGCATGAATTCACATTTATGATTTGCATGCAGGCAGACCTCTTATTAGACACATTGGTGGTAACCGCAGTGACAGAAGCCAGTGAGATGGTGTCAGGGTCCAAAATTCCTGCCATGCGGATCGCCTTCCTGTCCATTTCCTCCATGTCCAAGATGGCTGGCTCATCTGGACGGGACCCAAGCAGGCGCACACCAATATATGAATTATTTGGTCACACGGGTGCTGCTGGTATAGTTTACACTCTATAGAAATATATAAACACTAGACAGACAGTAGGGTCTTCTACCGCATTCCACAGCTTTCTTCTACCCTCTATCCATGCTGTTCTCCTTTGCTTTAGGTCTTGCTCTCCATTTCTCTCCACGTCACTCTTACGAGTCGTTTCTTACTAAGGACGCTACAATATTCTGGTGAAATACTGACCCATAATGGTTTGGGGAAGATAGCAATTTTTTACATAGATCACAATATAATAAAAAATATGAAATAAATAGTAAATTTCTATAAATACAAAAAGAACACTGCAATAATATTACATATATTACCTGTAATTCTAAATAAAAATGTATGAGCAGTACAAATCAGAGAAACTGTTGCAGTGGAATCTGCTTTTTAAAGTTTAGGGTTTATAGAAAAAAGTATTGTTCCATAAACACCAGAAAGGTTAAACATATCACGAAGAAGGCGAAATGAAGTTACTTGACATTTTGAAATAAAGTATCACAATGTCTGGTTCATATGTCCCTGAGCAACAGTGATAAAAACAAACACAATCAGCTCACCTTTCTTGTGGTCATCTTTGGAGCTTTTAATCTTGCCTAGCTTCATTCCTGAAAAGACCCCCTTCCCTGCTCTGGTGGAGGAGAAGCAGAGGTTTTGTTATCATGAGGGAAAACCTATGCCCCTTCTGATTCAAACACAGATTGTGAAATACATATTCTCTGAAAAGATTCAAGTATCAAAAAATGTGGATTATATGACTTCAGATGAACAGCTGATAGGCCACCATAATGGAAATGCCAGCCATAGACTTGGTTCATAATAGCCTGGACGTCTAATAATGTATTCAATAATCAATTCATTCAATAATGCGATCACTTTTTGTGACGTTCACTGCATGGCTCCACCCCCCACCACAAAGTCACACCCCATCTTAACCCATACCAGTAACACTTCAGACCTTCAATCAAAAAACACAAAGGTATCAGGTCTCTCCACACTGATATTACAGGGATCGCATATCACCCCCGCTACAAAGGGCCACTGATGTCACCAGTGGGGCCGACAAACGAGGGGCCTTAATAATTAAAAATGAGCCCTGAGGATATGGATAGGATATACGTCAGGAATTAATGAATAGGGCTGGTTCAATTTGTTTCCTCAAGCATTGAGAACGAAGGAGAGTATCAGAGTTCAGTTTTCTCATTGATCTCACTTCCATTGTTGCGGTTGAAGCCCGTCAACATCTTTCCATGGAAAGTGGAAAATTAGGTCTATTTTACACACATGCATACATGTCTAGGCTTTGTGTCAGTGAACAGCGTCTGACTGCTGAAGGCAATTTTAGAACGCCTCTGCAAAGAGTATATAAGGCAGAAAAGATGAAGAGATTTCACATTAAATTAAAAGGTCAAAAGCTTTTTCAATCCATTCATATTAAGTCTCAACATACCTGGGGCTACATTTCTGAGAATATGAATTACCAGCATGTCTATTTAACCCAGATTGGTCCATGCATTTCTTTATGAGTGCCAAGTTATTAAACAGTCCAGAAGCTTTAATACGACTGACAAGAACTTGAAAAAAATGCAAACAAAGTGCAATTTCAAATATATTTCAAACAATTCAAACCAGAACCTTATTAACACAATATCATTCAACCTCGACATTAAAAACAATAAGACAGACTTGTGCGGTTATACATACCAAATTTAAAACAAACCCTTGAGTTGAGGATACAGTATACACCACCAAACCCTCTCCTTATTGCTTTCCTCTATCTTGCTATATTTCCATATTCCTCATTAGCCAGGTGGATGTATTCCAGAACAAACACAAGCAGTCTGAGAGCCCCAGAGTGCCACCACAGGTGTGGAGATATGTTGGAGAGGAGGGAGGGAGAGATACAGAGCAGAGGTGTGGGGTTGGGGTGGTGTGGTGTTGGGGACACTGAGCTACAAAGCATGGTCAGAGAAGTATTGTGTTCTTTACACAACAAGAGCACAGCGCACATCAAATGAACATAGGACAAAACACTGTAGTTTGTAATTACACAGTATCTTGTTATTTATGGATTATTGTCAAATCAGAGCATCCACTAGATTTCACTGGTGCTATATAAAGTGTACTTTCCTTGAAGTCCTGCTGATAGAAACAGATGTGTTTGTCTGCACTTTCTCACACGTGACTATGGAAAGAATATGTGCTTTCAGAGGATTACAGTGGGAAGCTTAACTGGTCACACAGAGAAATGAACTGAAAAACACCCAGCAACGATGCAGTTGTCGCTCAACTTGAGAAGCTTGCTGCATTATACAATGCTGTGCCATCTCTACTTATATGGGGTAGTATACATTGGGATAACCTATACATTGGAGGGTAAATGTCCATGGACTGACTCATGGTGGCCTGTGAAACGCCAAAGGCCCAAGAGTCCAATCTGCTTTTTTTTGCAAAACAGCGGAAACTTACTTGACCTTCCCTTCCCTCAAGATCTTGTTGTTTGCTTTTCTGCGCCCAGCATTGGTTGGAGGCGAGAGGGGTTTGCAACAATACATGAGAAAACGCAGTACATTCAGAAGGTTTAAGTTTAACTGAGGAGTTTTGGCAGTGAACATGCTTTGTTATAGCAATTTGTTTCTGTCATCTGGAATATTGTCAAGTGAAGAAAACAAATGAACATTGAAAAACAACCTCCAACAATATCATTAAATTGTGGATAAAATCAAATCAACTAATTTATTAATTTACATATTTATATTTGATCTAAAATATAATATAATAATGTCTGTGTTTTTAGTTAATTATGGATATTATTATCTCACCACACTGCAGCATAGTACAGCAACACATCACTTGAATTTGAGTTCTTTCAAGTTCAAGTTCCTGAAACATCAAGTTATAGGGCTGGGTATTTCATTGGACTGGATTCTGAGTCATGATTTCAACTGATATTTATGAGATTGCTCACAACACTTCTGCTGTACAGTATATTGATGGATAGTGAATGTTTATTGAGTAAGTAAATCATAGAGGCGTAGCTTCTAAAATCATGATCGTTTTACCAGACTTGTTCTTTTGTTTATAGACGCAGGAGCGGGAACTATATTTTTACATCACATCATCCAAACAAAGTATCAATATTTAGATGTGTTAAGCAGAATCAGACTTTTACTTTGACATTAGACAGAACTATTTGCATAATTCTTACATTAATAAGAATTGTTCCATCCATTCAAATAAAAGTAAAATAAACACATGCTGCCTGTTTCGCAACTGAAAGCAATGTATTGTATGCTTACTATATGCTTTTTGCACTTTACCTAATTGCCTCTACTCTTTAATTAAGGAAGGGGGTAACAGTAGAGTTAATATTAAAGCGGTGCTGAATATGTCTGAGAATCTTTGTGTGTGTATATGAATAATCCATATAAGCATGAATAACACAGCCATAATGTATATTTTAGATCCATAAAAAGGAAAAGTAATGATGTAACCACTGTTATTCTCAAGGTTATTTCTGGTGACTGGTTTCCATCTGCTCTGTTAAAGTGGGACTTAAACTAGACACATTAACATTGTCATGCATCGTGTACACCGGATGGCAAGGGTGTTAAGTGTGTGTGTGTGTGTGCGTGCGTGCGTGCGTGCGTGTGTGTGTGTGTGTGCATGTGCGCGTGCATGTGTGGCTGGAGGGTGTGCATTTTCATGTAGATGATAAAGCCACAAATTCTCAGCAACTGAAAACAAAAAACATGGGAAATTGAATATCAATATTAAACGGCCAGTAGTGAATTATTCATTGACATATGGCGATATAACACATTGTGCTCTGGGGGATATGCTAAATAGAAAAAGGTTACTACTGTACCGTTCTCACACCTGGTGTCATAGTCTACACACACACACGCACACACCTATATGAGTTGGTGTGCTGAACGATCCAGACATAAACCTGTGCTTTCCTGATAAGGTGTCAATACGCTGCTGTTATGTTCTGAACAGCTACTGAACATTCTGCAGTATGCTTTCCAATCCCCCTAGGTACAGTCCCACAACAATATTCCAAGAAATGTCCACGTGCGCGCTAATACGAGCCTTATACATAAACATCAAGGACCAGGAAGTAATTACTGACACTGTTTTACATGCACCGCATACATGTGAATTGAAGTGCTTTGTCTTGCCTGTAATCTTGGGAGCGCTTACTAATTAGCAACACATTGGCTATGCATGTTTAATGTTTTATTTACAGTAATATGCACACTCTTGCTGAGAAAATGGTTTAAAAAAGTTAAGTCTCCGTCTCATACATTATACCAAATAAATGTCTGTGTTTATTATTTATTTGTTCATTATTTGTTTATTTGTTTATTTATTTGCTCAAAAATAGCACTCTTGCACTCTTTTACACTTTCTATTGCATCAAGCATAAAACCTGCGTCATACCTGCGCAAAATAGTAAAGACTCTGAAGTGCTTCAAGATATGCTTTATGTTATAATAACTTTACAGACAAATAACAGATGTTGCTTCACAGATTAGCAAAAGTCCTCAAATGGGATATCCAACATATTTTATGTGTCATTTACATATGGAGATATATGTTGTTTCCTGTTGCATGGTGTCTGTTAAAGTAAAAAAGAAAAATGTCCCCTGAGGGATCAATAAAACGCCAAGTTATCCTATTTCCAAATTCCTATCAGCCAGGTCTGAAACATTGGAGAAGTAAGATTTAGCCCAAGAGAAAGGTCTTCATGTTGCCTGTTCCACTATAGGGCTTTAACAGAAAGAAAACAGAAAGTGTATTGCATCCTCACCTTACGTGTCTAGAATTAAACTGCAGTATCTTTGAAACACAGCAAACATGCTACTGTAAGCCACAACAGACCAGAGAATCACAGAATACACCCTCAAGGGAATAAACTACAATTTCAAGCAAGCAATGTAACAATTCTCTTACATAGACTTTGCTCCAAAGTCACACTGTAATTCCAGTATGGCTCATCATTTACTGCTTATTTCCATTGGTGACATTTTCTTTTTTTTTCTTAGTGCATTTTTACAAAGAGTAGGCCTATAGGTGTGTGGAGAGCTGTTATTCAATGTCAGTCCATTCAAAAACATGAAATTCAAACATCCTCAAAAACTCTAACACCAAATGTATAATGTAATAACGCCAAAACATTATACAGCTACACCTACTGTATTATGAGACAATTTTCTATAGGAACTGATATTTGGCACACATCAAATGCCCCAGAGGGAATCTGCTTCATGCACAGGAGACCACAGCTATTGATGTTGCCGCTGTTTTACAAGCTCATATGAGATAAGAGAGAACACCGCCTGACGCATCTCCAACATGCGGCATCAAAGACCTGCCTTTAAAAACACAACGCTCTCACAGAGAGCTACTTACTGTAAAAAGTCAGTAAATAAATAAATACATAAATAAATATGCCCACCGTTTCTCACAAAGCAGCAGGCAAAAATTAATCAGCATGTATAGATAATCTATTTAGAGACACTTTTTAAAAGATACAAATGAAATGAATTATCTGACTATTTAGATCATTTTCTGAGTCTATTGGAACTTAATCTATACCGTATTTAATTTGACATCCAGTGCAACAAATTATCTGTTAATGCTGAATATGACTACTGTACTATCAATCTGTTGTGCCGCAATGGTTCAGTGTAACCAAGTCGCTGCATTAGCAGCTGGTGAGTGTGGGACCCTGCTGTGGATCATTCTAGAAGCACGCACATATGAGAGGCAGGGAAAGCAAGCGATGGACAGTGGGACAACCAGCTTTTCAGAGGGAATGGGGATTTACCATTCAAGTGGAACAGTAGGAGAAGTTTAACAAGCCTTGTACCAACTGTTTTCTATATGTCGGAACACACACACACACACACACACGCACGAAGACAAAATCAAACAAAGGTAATAGATACAATGATTTTGTTTCATCTCATGTCTCACATTCATGGTTAGACATTGTCAGAGCCATAGAACAGCTTCCTACCAGTTATAAACCTACGTGTATAAGTCTCTAAAGATATTAAAAATTTAATGAATCCCCACATCTCATTACAACTGATATGAATGGCTGCACAGTCTCATCGAGATACCAGAGCATACTCTCTGGATTTGTTTATTCAAATAGTCGGACATATGCAAATTATCATAAAACGCATATACAGTACTGTATCTGCAAGACGTGCACACAAACACACAATCCCTATAAGTGGACTTCACTTATATGCATATGTGGCTCGGGTTATATGATAGTTCAACTTATTAAATGATTAGCTATCACTTACTGCACAAATACTATGTGCACGTGTTCACCTCTGGTGCTAATGAAGACATATGGACCTTAGCACAGGCTAATTTGTTGGAATATTCCTGTGAAATACCATCATAAGTTATATACGATTTTAATAAACTTCTCGTAACAGTGCCTGAGGGGGATGAACAACTGTGTCTGAAATGGATTTGTGAGCTCCTAGGAAATTATTAATAAATACTACCTTGCTTGTGGAGCTGTGTGTCTTTTCACATAGAGGAAACACACTACTGTAGTAATGTGGAACATATACTGTACTGTACCTAGAGCCAAACTGTTAATGGCATCATTATCATCCTCATCTTCCTCTCCCCATGTCACCCCAGAGAGGAGATATAACTGCTCAATCTCTGGAGCAAAGCTAGCCAAATGTTACACCAGCCATTGTGTTTACAGTTCATGACATGCCCGGCAATCAGGTTAATATTTAATTCTGGAAACCAGATTCCTATCCAGAGATTACAGTCACCAGCGTCAAGATGTTCATCACATTTGGGATGAGAACTGGCAAGGCTGTCCCATATCCCATAAAGTATCCATTCTGACAAACAGTGCAGGTGAATCGAGGTGAAGTTAGCGGTTATGTTGCCTGTCTAGTTTTCCATTGGCTAGCTCTCTGCAGCTTGTGCCATTGTGTCTTAGCTGACAAATAGCCCTGTGGTGCCTGTTCTGAGCCCTGACTGAGTTCCTTGTTAGCATAATGGCATGCATCCACCAAGGACAGTGTCTGACTACTGGTAGTGGCAGGTAAATAATTGCATATTGATGTCTGCTAGAAGCGAAGCACCTAGACAATACGCCAATGTAGAATGTGTGTGGGCATTATATAACCTATATAGATTGAGATTGGTTACTTGGTTGCTATTCCAGTAAGATCAAACACTGTCTTTCTTAGCAACTTGCCCCTCCATTGTTACATTTAAACCAGTTTTTCCTACAGGATATTTATTGCCTCTGTTACATTTTTTATTTGATCTTTGTTCATATAATTTTATATATAATTTGTATAACTCCCATGGGACCATCAGACACTGACTAACTTTGACACTTCAGTGTCAAATTCACCTTTATTTTAAAATTATAAACCGTTATGTATGATATTTGTATACAGTAGAGTACTGTATGCTTAAGTATACAGTAGACCTGTGCATGAGCACATTACACACAAGAACAGACACTTTGATGGTTCTTTGAAGTGCCATCGAAAACAATATAAGTTTGTGTATTTTTGTGACCGTGCATGTATGTTGCTCATGGGGGAAGATAAAAGTGGGACTTTTTTTCAGTTAATGACTGACGTTAATGACCGGTTATTAAGAAAACTGTCAATTGTTATAGGGCCCGTGTCTAACAAATATGTTTTAGCACTGAGGTTGTCTGCTTTCTATTAAAAACCCTTAAACCCATAATGTTCTAATCACATAATATAGCCATAATGCTACAGCCCTAATGCGCTATAGAATATATATTATTTTTTTATCCTAGCAACAATAAATGCTTGAGAAGTGCCCTGGAAGTGTCTGGTTGTGAACGCTTCCAGAGCTAAAAACGTGTTTAGTGGGCGCAAACATTTGTGCAGTTTTCTTCTGTAAACATCCATTTTTTTAGTATAGTGGAATATTTATTTATTTTCAGAATCTGATTAAAATATTTGAGCTGGTAATGAAATGTATTACAGTTACAGTTTGTAATCAGTTACTTCCCAACCCTGCACACACAACCAAATCTATATACCACCCACACATTATTTCACACATTATTCAGCTAAAAAACAAGTCAACCGCAAAGTGAAACCTATCACCACAAAAGGCTATGGTCTGTGGGTGTTTTCATATTGGGGCTGCTTCTTTTTCAATTAAAATATATTTGTATCTGTATAATAATTTGTATAATCTGTATAATACCTCTTCTATCCTGACAATACATTATCAGATCACCAAAGAACAGGCCTGTTGATTTCTTTACTGGGAAAAGCTGAGAACAATTAGTTAACTTTTATGTCAGGGTGTGAATTTGAATTTAACAACATAGGGTTAGGATTATTGGGGCCTGGACAAATCAAGCACAAACATTACTTCCTGCATATATTAATTCAAGACATGACTCTGACAATGAGGATTTGACTATGACACACAGTGATGTACAACACTCACTTCCTGAAGGTCGGTATGGAGCCATGCAAGGAACGCGCGTGGGATGCTCCTGAGCCGTGACTCTGTCCCGACAGCAAGCTCTCCGTCTCAAAGGTAAACATCCCATTGTGGTCATCATGAATGTCCAGGAACTCACCGTCGCTCCAAACCCCAACCGTGCCGTCCATGGCCTGGTATCTGATCTCTATGGAAACGCTGGTCTGGAGGAGGATAGAAGATAGATCAAAAAGACATGAATAGTTCTGATGCTGCTCACTTGCTGGATACTATTCAGAGGGAGTGAATGAAAGGGAGGCACATTACATTTCAAATAAGATAAGTGCAAAGGGTGTGAAGGAGCTCAGTTGCTTTTATATCAGTATTAGTGTTCTGCATAATATTTCAGAGATATTTCCCCTCACTGACTCCTGCAACACAAGTAACTCCACACCATCTTGGTCGTGGTGACAGCAAGCCAGGGAAAAATGGGACAACAACAACAATAAAAAACATTAAATACAGTCAATGTTACAGACTATTGTTCAGGTCATCATAAAAAAATACCTGGTACTGTTGAAGACCCGAAAGCTGCTGTATAGCAAACCTCACTCGGCCAGAATAGTTAATCTCATTTTGTGAGCAGTGGTTGGAAATTCAATTTAGAGTGACAGTAACTGTGTTAACCCAAATAGGAAACATGGGCGATATTACTGTACAGTTTGTCTTCCATGACTTCTGGGGAGAAACACAGGGACATCTACAATCTCCCAGACACTAGACCACACTTTATAAACCAGTAGCTATTTATTCTACTGACAAAGACAAATGAGGACTAAATACAAACAGGAGTCTCTCTCTCTCTCTCTCTCTCTCTCTCTCTCTCTCTCTCTCTCTCTATCTCTCTCTCTCTATCTCTCTCTCCATCCCATTCAACCATTATGAGGCCAACACTGCAGAGACCAAGGAGTTACACAAGTTGCTATGGCAACCACACCAGTGCAGAGCAGGAAGGAAGTGATTCTCAGGTGGAACTGGGGCTGGTTTCCACCAGTTTCTGGAAGGGGGTTTTGCTGAGATGTACATAAAACTCTAAGCCTTAATATCCTCCTATTAGAGAAAGCATGTGTGTGCGTGTGTGTGTTTAGCTTCGGGGTCTTTATACTGTGTATCATCTCCTCAGTAGCATCCCATCAGCATTCCCAGCACTACTAACTGCATTGTCTGCCCTGGAGAGCTTTAAGCACTATACCAACGTGTTGCCTTTCCCGCAATATACTGACGTTCAATATGTACAATATACTGACGCACGCTCTCTCTGTTTCTCTTCCACACGCTACGGAAAACAACCGTAACGTTACCCATATGACAAAACCATAACAGTGTAACCGCCATGCAAAACTATTCATGCAATTTAATTGAGCTGCATTTTGCCCTCATGATTTAATTGAGCTGTGCTCAAGAAAACATCATTTATTTTCATTTGGGTGGGTTTTTACCACAAATGTTGAGCGGAACTGCTATTCCACCGCAAGTGTGATAAAGACATTACAGTAATAAGCTGTGTAACAAAATAACACACACAAACACACATACCTACATACTGTACATACATACAGTGTTTGTGTTTTGCTACTAGAGCGATCATGGCACAATGTGGCATTTTTAAGTGAAAGTCTAACTCATTTCCACTCCCTGTTCGGTTTCTGTGTGAAAAAATATAAGGTGCTCAGCCACCAAGAGATTAGAAAGTTGGGAGTTTGACCCTGGCTGTAATACCCAAGTTTCTATTTTTATTTTTAATGGGACTATGGACAGCTAGATTGAGGTAAAGCCCTGGAATATTATCCTGACACGCCAGATTATCTGTCACACAATAAAATCACAGAGCCACGTAAAATTTGGACACAGAGCTGGGTAACTGTATCAAGATCCGCCTATTGACAGCAGAGGTATTTTGATTGACATGCACATCAAGCAACTATGTAACTCTGAGCTTCTGAAAAATGCTGTTTTCAGGTATTGTATATCTGTTAGATAACTATGATTAAAATAAGTGTAACAACAAAAATGTGTAAATAAAGCACTACATAGTGTCAAACCGGAAGTAAAGATTCTGACTTTGTGAGTGACAATGCTAACAGCCAATGAAAATTGACTTCCTCACTTCAGTCAGTCTAGCTTACAAGGGTATTTGTATCAGACGTTCAGCTATGCCTACTCACAACCATCTATGGAGCCATCCATTCAAATTGCTTTGAAAAGGGCAGGTGCCCTCAAAAATTATTTGGCAAGTGATTGGACAAACCATTGAACAGTGGAGCCAGTCGTTAATTCAAACTCATGTCGTAGCCAGTAGGGAAAAGACTGACAACATATTTTCCATTGAGAAAAGTCTTTGTTGCCGTTCTTTACTCTTCTAATAAATTCTATGGCAAATTTAGATAATCTAGACAAATTATAGCATACTAATACAGCATCTTGGTTAACCTCTTCAGGAGCCGTCATTGTTGTTTCCGAGTCGATTTCGCTGTCGTTCCACCTAAACCACGCTCGTAGCTCTCAGTACGATGCTTTGTCACACACTAGGTTGGCCGGACTGAATCGCAACGATTTCAATCTCTCCAGACCATCTCTTGTCAAATCAAGCTCACAAGATCAGGATGGTTTCACGAGGCTACTGGAATATAGCAGTCTGTCCAGTGTACTGTTTCTAACTCACTATTATATATACAGACTGTATATGTACTGTGCTTACCTTTATGTAGGTGTTGTTGTCATCGATGAGTGTGTCTGTTAGCTCTAGGTGGCCTTCCTCTGCCACTTTCTGAAGAACCATCTGGAAGGTCCCCACCAGCCTAGAGACATACAATAGCAGTGACCAACAACAGTTTTGACAGAAACCAATGTCAAGTCGTGTTTATTTCTATATCCCTTAATCATTAATAATCATAAACCATTTCACATTCCTGTCACCTGTAACTCCCATCGGGCAAGGAAACACTAAAAAGATGAAGTAACATTGGGAAGGGACAGGAGAGGGAGGGATCCGACCCTTCCAGGATGGTTGGGAAGTAATACATATAATAAAGTAATGAGTGGGCTTGAAGATCTGTTTTAACTACATGACCTGATGTGGAAGTGCTGCTGCAATAGAATCAATTGATTAGCAAAAATAAACATTTTTGTAAATGCTATTTGTGTGTGCAAATGTAGCTTTTCTGCAATTCGGGGTATAATCCAGGAACAGAAAGCAAAGTCCCACCACCTCTCATTAACTCTTATCACACTGCCCCCCGAATGAAAAACTAATTGACAATTCTCTGACCATTTATTCTTCCAACATGCTGATTTGAATGTTTTTGTGTGTAATAATTAGTATTTGACTCTGTGTGTTTTTTATATTAAAATAGTGGCGATGGTTGCAGAACCCTGGTGACACATTACTCAGTAAACCATTGTGTCGAAGAGCTAGCTAGTTTTATCTGGTCATTATCTGTTTGATGTGTCTTCACACAATGTGGTTTTAAAATGTGTAATTGTGCTTGAGTGGGTGGAAAAATGCTTTACTTGTAAATGGAAAGTTTCAGTTATTTGACAACCCAAAGATCTTACATAATAAACAATATAGGACTGGGAGCAACCCAGTTCTGTCCCCATTCAACCGGCCGATTAGAGGCTGTGAATAATTTAGAGAATTTCCTCCAAACAATGTTTCTCTAGCAGAGCAATCATTCGCACACAAAGAACATGTAGCCCAGCACACACTAAAGCCATGACCATACTGTACAGTATGTCACCATATAATGAGCCATACAGACACATCTGTTGATAATGCCTGTATATGCATTGTATTCCATTGAATGTGGCAGTCGGTACATTCCTTCTGTGTATAGTAAGACAAACATGGGTCATTCCTCCTGAATGAAATACATTTGATAGGAATGGTACAGTAATACAAACAACGTGGAAGATGGTACCGTGAATAGATGGTTACTGTACATGTGTACATGCACGCACAGTCGCACTCACACTTCATACCCCGTCAGCTTGTCTCCCAACACACACAAATACACGCGGACAGGCTCGCAGCCCTGGGGATTATGGGTAAAGATGGGAACACAGGCCTACAGTTTTATAGGCAACGGAGAGAATAAGCTTCCGACCACTTTGATGCTGTCATTATGAGCAACACGCGTATGCACACGCACGCACACGCGCGCACACACATACACAATTAGCTCAATGAAAACAAAGACACAAAGAAACATTTCTCTCTCTCTCTCTTTCCTCGATTTGCTGTTTCATCATTCTTTTTTCTACAGATGAAAGGCATGCGTTATAAGCGGAGATATATGGACAAAATCTCATTGATGATGTGAGTGTACAGAACCCTATCTTTCCTGTGTGTTTAAATCCCTGACGTTTCGATGTCTTCCCCCATCCAGACGCAGAGGCCTTCTGCAGGTTGCATGTTTAAGGCTTCCCAAGAAAGTCTCCCAGGAATGCCATCCCTCCCTGTATCAATGTGGCTTGTGCTAAAATGTGTTAACACTTTACTTTGGCATTAAATAGAAACTTTTGCAGCCTTTAACAAAAAATTGCATTTAATTTCAGCCAACATCACAAACATAATAGTATACCTCCCTCCTACACACACAAAACACTCCCCTATTTCCAATAGCAGTCATTATATTAAGGGTTCTTGAAAAAGCAAATGTTTGTCTGACCCGTTCATCCATTGTGCAAGTGCTAAATAATTGAACCAAGCTTAGCCGATCATGTTCTGCTTCACTTTTTAGCACTTCAAAAGGTGACATTTATTATTGATTGACAAACAACTTACTTTCATCTGTTCCATAATTCAGAAGTCTCTTCCTTTTCAGGTTGTTATTTTTCCCAGAGAGAGTATAACACTGCGGTTTTCATCTCAAAAGTAATCTGACAGCTATTAATTAGTATCAAAAAAGATATTA
>JAODTR010086598.1:0-14323 GCA_025399935.1 Amblyopsis rosae | reverse complement strand
AAATGCAATGAACACGAAACAAAGGCACAATAAAAATAACTATTTATTACAAAATGATATAATATAAAATTATAATATAATATGACGTTCATCATCTTGACGGATCGAGAAAGTCTACCGCAAACACACGTAGGCTACAGGCTGTGTAATTGGGGAAAAAACGCTCAATTTGGGCTTGGGCCGAGAATTGTGTTAAGCTGTCAGGCCTGGGCCTGGGCCGGGCTCTGGCCTGGGCGTCTCGGGCCCGGGCCAGGTTCTGGCCTGGGCGTCACGGGCCAGGGCCTGGGCCGGGCTCGGGCCTACATTTGAGGCCTGTGCACGGGTCTAGTCTGCGGCGATTTCCCAATTCTTCCTGATATCTCCCACTTGTTTCCTGTCTATCTACAGTGCCGTATCTAATAACAAGGCTATACGAATATTATAATAATATAATATTAAGACAAATGAGATAAAGGAAATATGGCTTCTACCAGAAAGTGACTTCTGATTGAATGGTGTCATTTTCTTGTTTAAGATTTTAGCTTTATTTAGAATTAATTATCCACAGTGAAATATCCTCTTATGTCAGTGGGCCACTTTTAATAGGACCAAAATAGGTCTAAGGGATTGAGGCTTGCATGGAAAATGAAGAAAATCTCCTAAAGCCTCATATTTCAGGCCTCCTAGGCTGAAGAAATAATTACAGAGAAGAGTAACATGAGAAGCTCAACACAAGGAATTTGTGGTTTATGCTGCACACGTGGACTAACGCCTAACATAAAATACCCTAAAAGGTCAGGTGGCTGTGGTCTAACAACACTGTTTTATTTATCCTGCCAGACAGAAGGCTAACAGTTTATGCTTAGATTTGATATTATATTGCCGTTCAGGTAGCCCTGACCTGACTCTCCTGGCTCTGCTTATTGGTTAACTTGAAGAAGGTCAATTACACTGGGTTAATTGATTAAGTGCTACTGGAAAAGCACCTGCAGTCTTTGATGCCCAGCGGCGGCCTGCCTCATTGAAGGCAGCCATGCCCCTTATAGTGGCACGCAAGATCCCCCAATGGAACATGGCCACTGGGTCCATCCCGATGAGCTGGCGCACATACGCGCGGTCGCTGCTCCGCAACAAGGCCACAATGTCCGGACGCATGTGGTCTGTGTTCTTCTCCCGGAAATCCTAATGGGGTCAACCACAATAAAGCCATATTGTTGGTATATTTGTGATTCAGTATTGGTAGAAAATAGCTTAACAGGAGCATGCACTGCCAGTGGTTGCTACGATATGCTGTAATTAGGTTATACAGTAAATGCTTTTTTATTAAGACAGTAAATAAATAATAAATAATCTTAATAAAAACCCATACCTTGATCTGGTACTTGACATTCCCAGCAAAGTGATGGATGACAAAGGCAGGCTCCATGACTGGGGTGGGAACAAAGTACTTGTTCCCCTGATGCTGCTGCTTGAACTTGGCCAGCAGAGTCTTGTCTGTTGCATGAGGGAAACTGGAGCAGAGGAGGAGCATTAGTTTATTACTGTAGCTGTACTGTAGCTGTCAAGTCATTGGATATATTGAAAGCTCTACAATGTCTGGCTTCATCATAATAATAGAACCGTGCTGGCTTGTCTACGGCCGTGTTAATTTAGCATCAGTGTTCCTTACTTGCTCTCCTCATCCAACAGGTACAGCAGGCCAGTGGGCTTCTTGCTGATGAGATGGATACAGCCCACATTGTCTGTGTAGTCGATGTTGTGCCAGGTGATGCCCTCGGCCTGGTACTCCTCCTGAGAGGGAACAGGAAGGACCATTATGTTACACCTGGCAGTCTTTTTACAGTTTGTATGCTCATTTTACATTACAGGTGTACCTCATTTATTAGAAAGAATAATACCTAAAAGGTATTATATATTAAAAGGTATAGTCAACTATTGCAAGCTAAATGTAAGCAGATACAGTTTTTGTCAAATTCACCAAACATCTCCTCGCATTTCGTTATCTTACCGTTCTCTGTGCGTGTTGAACAAATAATCTGATACTGCTACACAGGCCTGGCTCCGTAAATAGAACACCGCTCGTATCAACAAAGCCGTAGCACTACGCTTTGCTTCACAGTGCATTTCAATGTGTGAGGTGCCGCCGCGGAGCAATACAGTTTTGATTTGAGCTCCAAGTTGGCAAGCATGACAATGACAATCTTGATAAACCAAGGGATGATGTTGTGTATTTGGTGGTGTATAGATTTTAAAGTTATGTAATGGAAAAACATGCGTTTCAAATAACATGGCTGATTATATAACATGGACACTCCCTGTGTCTCACATATTGTTAGGCAGGACAACTGACTTTCTTCATGAGTGGTTTAAATGATTTGTGATATCACACACTGAAACAGCAGCATAAGATTCCATGCTTTTAACATGAGAAATAACCCAAATAGCAAAACAAGCCTTTATAGTCCAAAGTATGTTATTCTTTAATTAATCCAACCACAAAAACAAAACGGTTCACCTGCTCAAGTTTGAAGATGTGTTGGTTGAAGTAATATTGCAACTGCTCGTTTGCATAGTTGATACAGAACTGCTCAAAGCTGTTGGTTTCAAAGTCCTCAAAGCCAAATATGTCCAGGACACCAATGGATAAACACTGAGAAAGACAAACGTTAATAACAATTAACAGACAACTAATATAGTCCTCATCACCTCCTAGCTAAAAGTAGTATGTATCCACTTCTATTGTCCATTACAGCCTTCCGTAGAATAAAAAAAATAAAAAGACTGTCCAACAAGTTCTTACTGGGACGGATTCCTCCATATCCTTCTTGTTGAGTAGTGCATGATTGATGCGCAAGACAATCCAGTCAAACAAGGCACTGTACAGAGACTTGGCCATGGAATCTCTGGCTGTGACGGCCTGATGAGAGGGAGAGACAGAGAGAGAGGAAGGGGGGGTGGGGGGAGAGGGAGAGACAGAGAGAATTAGATGACAATGTCACTAAGTAACCAAACAGGGCAGTGACTACACTGAAACTACAGAGACAGCCAGTGCACTGAATGTTAAAATAAAATATTTTTTTTCAGTAAAACAGAATAGACAAAACTGATATTTTTATAGCTGTGTGTAACAGCTGGGTCTTACCTCGCTCTGACTGTAGGGGAGTATCAACTTATCATTGACTGTTACGGTTTTCCTCTTTGTCAATGCCTCAACCAACAGTTCCTCTTTAACCTGAGAAGAGAAGACATGTTGATACAAACGGCTCACACACATGCTCACAGAACGTCGGCTGGCACACAGAGGCCACACATGTAACAATGACGCTGCGCAACATGCTTATGCTCATTACTGTGTTATGCTTATGTTTACTTCTTGCATTGAAGTGGCCTTACTACCTTAAGCAGATCTGAAAGTGTGGCCAGGACCTCAGGGGGCCCCACATCCAATCCCTCATCTCGACCTGTAGCTTTCCGACTGTAGGTAACATTTCCCAGGTACAGGATTGCCGAAAGCACTGAGAAGATCCTGTATAACAGGTGTGACATTTTTATTATATACACAGACATAATGCAGAAGTTGCTATACATACTATAAATTATAAATAAGAAAAGCCCATCTGAAAAAGAAAACAATTGCTTATACACTCATTAAACTGATTGTTAAGACCCATTAAAAGGTACTCAGCTATAGCAAGCTAATCATAAGCCAATATACTTCACCAAATATCTCCCTGCATGTCGCTAGTTAATTAACCCTTATGTGCGTGTTGAAAAAAATAATCTGATACTTCTACACAGCCCTGGCTACGTAAATAGCAACATAAACAAAGTGGCAAACACTGCTCACATCAACAAAGCCGCAGTACGCTTTGCTTCACAATGCGTTTGAGGTGTGGAGCGGCATCAGGGAGGGATATTGTTTTGATTTGAGCTCGACGTTAGCAGGCGTTTGACAATAACTAACCCTGCCTTTAAAGGTCACCATGTGTTTAGGAATACAAAGAGGGCATCATTTATATAGCACTTTATGGGTTTACTAAAATGCAATGCAACTAAATCCACCCACTGCAGATCATCAGGCAGTATTTGTAAATAGAATGCGTGTAGGCTGGTTCACTCACTGCTTCTTGGTGGCAGGAAGAAAGCCAACCATCTCCATGGCCTGCTGGAGCCTCTCAAAGTCATGCCGCAGGTCCTCCTCATCTTCTATCTGGAAGTTTAGCTGCAGGCCGGGCCAGGGACCAAGAGAGCAGGACACACCACAGGCGGGGGGTGGGTTGGGTGGGTGGGGGGGGTGGGGTGAAAGAACATAAAAGAGGGGAAAAGTCAGCAAATGGTAGAGGACATAGTGAGAGACAAAGGACAAGGAAGTTCAGGGAAAATAAATGAGATACAGTGAACAGCATTGCTGTTGAAGTCATTGTTCGTACCAACCCTTATCACACTATAAAAGGTTATAAATACTAATTATGTTTTAGTCACAATGTCAAGAGTCATTTAACCTAGAGCTTAGATGCACTGAATGGAAGTGAATGGATGAAAATGGGGCACACAATGCGAGGGGCAGGCTGTTGAGACGAGCACCTGTGATGCACAATGGTGCAGCAGTACCTGCTTGAGGTAGAAGTAATCTTCAGGTGGTAGCAACTTGAATTCCTTACGCTCCGCTTCTGACGCTCCCAACAACAAGTAGTAAAACACGTGGTAGTTCCTGAACACACACGCACAGAGTTTACAGCAAACCTGGTCACATGTCGCCACTCAAATCTGCTCTTGTACATTAACACGGGGCGGTTCATTATTTAGTCCACAATTCCACATGTGCCTGCTGTATCTTTATTGTCCCCGATAATAACAAAGACCTTTCAATAAGCGGATGATTAAAAATCATGCAGAGTCAATATTCTGCCCAACACTGATAAGCATTGTTTGTGAAAGGGAAGAAGACAATGCATGGGCATCGCGGTTTGATTTGAGTTTTTCCCAGTCCTGCTACAGTATGTATCTGTGAGCCGGCAGTGAGGCGGGCGAGAGAGCTTTTCGTGTTCAAGCACAGAAGAGCGATTATATCCTATGTTTATCTCAGAGACGCAGTGACATCATGAAGCAGACTCACTCCTGGGCCAGACAGGCAAGCCGCACTGTCAACAGCAACTGTCACTGTGTGACTAAGTGTAGACTGTGTGCGTTGGCGGTAGCCTGCATGTTAGATGAGCCAACTTAGGAAAGAAAGGCAACTAGAAGGGCCAATATGGGAGGCACATGTGAATGAGTAATACTTTCCCCTTCAACAGCAACAGACATCAAAGTGTGAAACTATGAGCCAAACCTGCTCCACAGTACCTGCTTAGTGGCCAAATAAAAGAGATTCAACTGTTGTACTTATACAACCTATAGTACATCATGAACATGTTTTGAGTTGACCATTTGAATCATTTTCAACATCAGAGGCTATGATGACTCAACAAAAATTACCTAAGTTAATCAGCACTTATGGTACACATGTGGATGGATGTCAAAGAAAACTATGCTGATATTTAAAGGTTACAAAACAGACAATTATGTCTTATGTAACCTTTCAGTGTGTCATAATGCCAATGCCAATTTGTACTTTGTGAAACGCGCATTGTTCAAATTTTCTATTGTGAATATATCCAGATGTAGTCCAAAGAAACATGTATGTGTGACAATATTCCATTAAATGTATAACATACAGCTTACAGGCAGTGCATGCATGTATACAAACAGCAGAGTCATTTACAACGTGGATAAATTGCTGTGTCCCTTCGCTGAAAACGCACTCAGATAAGTGTGTGTGTGTGTGTTTAGGCAAATTAACAGCAAAAGGTCCAGGGCTCAGCTATGGCCTTCAATCTGACTTGCCAGCCAACCACCAAAGGTGCCCCAGGGGACCCTCCCCCTGTTTGCTCAGAGGGGCCCTATGAATGTCAGTAGGGCTGAGGGGGTCGTTACCCCGCCTGCTTCTCCTCACCTCTCGTTCTTCTCTCTGGAGACCAACCGAGACTTCTCCAGGAGGTATTTCTCTACCACCGCTCTGACAGACACAGACAGAGAGACAGACAGACAGACAGAGACAGACAGGGAACAGAGACCAAAGGAAGAAACTATAAGCATCAATCACGTCGCACTGAAGTTCATCTGGTCTAGTGGCTCAGCTCTGTGTGTGTGTGTGTATGTGTGTGTGTGCGTGCGTGCGCTGGGGTCATGTGTGAAAGCGAGCCCGTAATAAAACAAAGGGGACTGCAAAAGCAGGAGGAGAGAAACTGGGAACAGATGGCTACCACAACAATAAAAAAATAAAAAAAGAGTTAACAACGATTCTGGTAGATCACACAACACCACATAGCAACAACACACAGCAACAGTGATGGGCGGCTAAAGCCTAAATAGTCTGATCAAAATGAAGGAAGAGGAAATGGTGCGCTAGTGGAGGGCTAAAATATAGAAATAGGAGTCATTCAGCACAAAGTAGTAAAGCTGTGATAGAACACTGTTATGAGGAGCTGCTCTACTATACAACAGCACACATCTCAGAATGTAGGAAACAGCCTCGTGTCAGACAGGACCTGGGAAGATGACTATCGACCTGTAGACAGTATCCATTAACAGCCATGCGAGTGGGGGAAGGGGATACACATACTGTACACTAGGGATCTCGCTCACACACACACACAGTATGCAAAGAGGTCAGCCCCTTCATCAAGGAGGAATAAATCCCATCTCATCAGATAATCCTAACAGAGAGCAGAGCTGAGATGAGCATTAGGTAGTTCCAGCTCTTTGTTAATCCCTCACTGAGGCTCTTTGAATAGCTGCCACTGGAGTTGCACACGGGCAGCTTTTCTCATACCCTGTTCTCGCTGCAGAGGTGAGGAAGTGATACAGCTGAGCAAACTGCATTGCAGCTACCAGAATGCAGAGAACAAGGAAGGAGAATTTGGTTGCTTCAGAAGTTCAGTCTACTCTACACACACACACAGACACACACACAGGGATAGGATGCAGAGGAAGCCGGTGTGATGACAATAATGCAAAGACAACAAGAAGCTGCACATAGGAGTAGCATAGGTGTGGGTTTGTTAAGTGGGGGTGATTGCATTTGTAGAAACACAAACGCACAATCATGTACAACATACACACACACACACGGCCCTGATTACTCACCCTCTCACCACACCACTCTCTAGGTAGTTGACCTGGATGAACTTGCCAAAACGACTGGAGTTGTTATTATGGGCTGTCTTGGCATTTCCAAAGGCCTGTCAGACAGAAGAGAGTACACAAAGGGTTAATGTTGCATTTCTGCAACCAATTGGATAATATTCAACATCAAACCATGCATCTATCTATGCTAGTCATGCTAATACTGTATACTGGAGACTTCCCTTCACCTCCCTTTTAAGAAGGCCACACTGCTGGAGCAAGGAGGAAAGCTATGCAAGTTCATGGGATTCAGTGTCTTACGGTAATCACGGACACCTGGCTTATTATAGCAGTTAAACAGGGTGTGGCACAAACATGTTCTTCAAGTGAACATAAAAAACCCATGCCCATAATACGTTATATTTATTTATATATTTATTTTAAGATTTAAAAACAAAAGAAAAAAACGCTCTGACATGGAAGCAGATGTCATTAAAGCTATTCTTCTGCTGACGCCAAATCCACAGGAAGGAACCACATTGACTACGCCAACACAAGACACACTGGAGTAATTAAGATGTGATGGGCAATGTGACACAACTGGAAACAGAGAAACCATGATCATTTACGGACCACAAATTACACAAACGCTGTAGAACATAAGTTGCAAGCTACAACAGACAACACCGACCAAGTAAAGAACAACAAATCACCTTGACAGCAAAGAACCCCTTAAACCCATTGGCCAATACTAGATGAAAGCAGCAGCTGAAAACATGGCAGGGGGTATGGTTTTAGTCTCTGTGCGTGTGTGTGTGTGTGTGTTTGCAAGAGACTCCAGAGGGGGTGAGCATCTGTAACTCATTCCTGCCCCTATCTCTCTCTCCATCTCCTACTTTCCTTCCCACTTCTACCCTTTCAAGCATAACACATCTCCTCTTTCTGCGTGTGTGTGTGCGCGCGCGCGCAAGTACACTATAGCACAACGGCTGACATGATAAATGAGGTTTGGAGGGGCCTATCTGTATAGTAGTGTTGAACCAAAGAAGCAGGTCTCTCCCCCCGGCCTCGGGACACCGCCAAGCCCAGCCTGGGGTGTTCTACGGTGCCCAGTCAGGGCTCAAAGAGAGGCCCTGTTTACTGCATTGACATGGGGACAGTGTAGTGCTCGTTTTCTGTTCGGGCTCTCGCTCAGTCTGCATCTCTATCGCTCTCTCGCTCACACACACACGCGCACACACAGCGCTAAAGGGGAAGTTGATGCATTGAATGTTAAATAGGAACCATATTGTCTCTTTAAGAACTGGTGTGCATGCACAATACACACATTGAAACCACACAAAGACAGAAATTCAACACACGCAACCATAACCCTTCTCCTGCAAGCACATACAAATAGTGTCTATACAGAGCCTGATTAAGAATCCTTTTTGCACCATTTCCATTTATCCCTCTCAAATAGACCTGCCACTCTTAAAAGTCCATTTAAATTCCAGGATTTTATAGCTACTGCATTTTATCATTTAGCTGAGCCCTCATATCTCAAAAACATCATTCTGACATAACCTCACAGGGAGAGAAAAGTGCAGCTGCCTGTTGATCAAAGGAGACATATTTGCTGAGCTCTGTAGTGACATCTGCTCATTTGCAAGCAGACATATCGCTCATCACATATAGTTCACATAGGACGTCTGATGTAGCACTTACACAGAATCCCTCAACATAAAACGTATTGTGTTTATGTTGGTGTGTTTGCTTACTCTGCAAATTCACACATTTATTCAGGTCTGGTTTGCCTTTGGCGAGGCCACTGTGCCATCTTTAGACTGGGAACACTGGGACGTCTTGTGTGCAGGGCCCTCTTCCATAGAGGGAATGTTAAACATGTCATAATCAAATTCAAACATGCCCCTAAACACATGCTTCTACTGGCTGGAAATCTCACCAGGTATGAGGAAGTAACGGGCGAGCCAGGGTAACATAGTATGTATACTTTCAAAATCAGGGAAAATTTCAATGGGTGTTAATGGAATAAAGGAAAAGTGGCAGATCTCAAGAGTGCACATAGTAAAGTCTCTGGGAGTGAATGAGTCTACAAACAGTGTTCATCTGTTACTGTACAAGCTTGTGTTGACTGGTTCCCGTCTGTGGTGGTTCAGTTTGTTGTGGAAGCTCGCTTCCCTGTACAGTTTCACTTCTAAGGCAAAGGCCAAATGTGCAGAATGCAGGCTCACGTCACACACAATCACTCAACACTTGGTTTCTCTGTCTCGGCAAGAACATGGAAGAAGACAATGAATAAGCTAAATTGACACAGTTGAGTCGAAGCAAGTATTAACATGTGTACACACAATAACATTTCTGAAAAGACTCAATTGTCTTAACGAGATAAGATTAGCTGTGTTTATACACAATTATTGTGGCTTAAAAGTTTTATTTATTTAAATGAGTGGAGCAATTTTTGCCAACATATCTCTAAACCCTTTAACACAAAAATACCACCATAATGACTGGAAAATATTTTTGCAATTTTCAGGAGGTTTTCCCCTGGCATATACTAGTTCTCTGATTTTAAGAAAATACTTGTGAAAAACAAAACTGATGTTTACAGAAAGCACAGTAAATTGTTAAAGATGTTGCCTGAGGATTAGGCCTTATTATAATTATGCCACGGCATTGTTGCATCCCCACAACAAGCCTAGCTGCACTAAAGAGCTACGGTTAAACTTTCCACGATCTCTGCCAAGTCAGACACTGACACCTCGCAACAGCATGGAAACAGTCACAAAGGGGTCTTGAATAGTCCAACCGCCACAACGAGAATTCCCACATTCATACAGAGCAACGGTAGGCGCAGCGCACGCGCGCACACACACACTCACGCAGGCGAGCGCACACACACGTGCAGTAGTGGATATGCTCACTCACAAAAACCTCATGCATACTATACAACTACAACTAGATATATCCCTAGAAGGTTTAATTAGAGAACCAAAACACCTATCTAATAAACCAAATAATCATTAACTATCCACAGGTAGCTAGACAGGGATTAAATTACAGAGTTAACCATTTTTCAGGGTCCTGTACTGTACACTATGTGAAAAGTGCTTTGGCAAATTCATTAGGAAATGAAAATATCAGATCATCCTTGACTAGTGTTAACTCTTGGTTCTCCAAATTGAATGATTATTGGAATTGTTAAAGGAACTATGATCTTGTCTGCCACTAGATGTCACACTAAAAAGCATCCCAGACAAATGCTATAAAAGCATAGATAAAATATGAATACAACAAGGAGTGTGAATGATGTCATGCTCTGCAAAGGACATAATTAGTCCACTATACAGTATCTTTACATAAAAAAATAGATGTTTGCTGCAATTTTAATGTTTAAAATATCACATAGCATTTAAGCAATGATTCATTTGAACACTGATGATTCATTCGACCGACTGTCAGATCTATTGGCGGAACGCCACTGTCGGGAAAAGTATTGCCAATTACAGTGTTTCATTACAGAGTCAGTAGTACAAAGATCGTTCTAGAAATGCTGAAAGCTTTTTAAAACAAACATTAGGATAGTTATTGTCACATGACAGTTTACAGCACACATTTAAGGACACCAACAAATAAACAAACTTGAATTGGATGTCAGCCAATTGAAAATAAGAGTAAGGCATTGCTTTGGAGAAAAATGACATGTAATTGCTTCAGTGTGCAACATCTGATTGTAATAGATGATTTGCTACATATTCTTGAGGGCTGTAAGCAACAGAAAACCATCTGTATTTTCTGTCTTATGCAGCTGAATATAGAGATGGCATTACTATATTGTGTCACAGCTGGCATTCAGTATAATATTTGTCCATATGTTGGGACAGACAAAGCAAGAAAGCAAGCAAACAAGCACTCAGTAGCTAGTATGTGGAGATATAGGTTATGAATATATGCTGCAGTGATGTGGCATGTTTCAAGCAGCTCCACCCAGGCCAAGGTGGGTACCACAAACCCCAGCTTGCCATGATTAGACCCATAACAAGTCATCTGCATGCTTCTACAAAGCTACATTTCTCCTGAAGTAAGAGCACCTCTTACCATTACATGTGATTGATAATGCTGATAAAGCTAAGGCTTCGTTAGTGTGTACACACGCGCATGCAGAGAAAACAAGGCTACTCTAGCCTTTCCCATAGTGATGTATTATGCCACTACACTGGGCAACCAGCCTGAACAAATATAGCCAATGAATAAAGCCAGGATACCCAGTATTAAGAGATAAACAATACACCAACAGACAGAATGGCCAGCTTCTTTTCTCAACTTCCTGAACAAGAATACAATGAATGGCTAGTCCCCACCTTGCCTGGAGGCCAAGGGCCAATAGCAAATGAGAGGAAATGCCAGTGTCAAACCTGATTTGCTTCCTATTAAGGAGATGATAACTTCCCATCTGTGAGGCAGTGTGAGGAACCAAAAGGCTTTGAAAGTGATATTTTTTTTATTTACGGGAGTCACACTTTACTTAATTAAAATACATGCACTACAGCACAGGTTTCTCTTTGTCAAACTACTAACCACAAGCAATTTGCATGATTAGATACAAACGCATTTCAAGAAATAAAGATATCGAGCTATTGATACAGTAGATCTCCTTTACTGAAATGTGTGACGTTAACTAATTGCAGAGCCCGAAGACGTCAAAGTCTGTGGCCTGTGTTGAAACCGTTGAAGCCTACTTTACAGTAGAGATAAAGTATGAAAAACAAAACCTTGCATACTAGATGTTCATTGCACAATATAAATTGGTAGAATTAGTACAACTAAAAAGATTCAACTTCAATATTAAGATGTTTTTACACGTCATGTTTAACTACAGGATATTGAAGGTAAACTAACATTTTACTATTGCATCAGCAGCAGTAAAGAAAACGAATTCCATTGCAAAGATGTAAAAATTGACGTATCACCTTGTGGTTTTTGCTGCAAACAGGTTGCATCAAAGCAGCTACCGTGAGAACCATTTAAACCTAAGTTGACATAACATGCTCTGAGGAAGTAAACAGATATGCATATGCCATTTGCAGATGAGCTTTAGTTAGGTCTTCTTTGCAAACAGTTAAAGATAAGGGGTTGGCTGGTACAACAACTTGAGGTCATATCTTTCGAGGATTGAGTCAAAGTATTTCTAATCAAATAAAATAAATCAATACATAGGTTTTACATGTGCCATGTTAGGAAGCACAAGTAGCACAAACAGTTGCACAACATTGGTCTAAAGTCTAATTCGCCCTTCCTTAACACAGACACAGTTGCAATAATATAAAAGAACATTGCTAACAGAACATTTAAATATCTGTTTGTAGATTAGAAACATTTTCTGCAGTCAAATCATGTCAAAAGCATAAAGGCTAACACGACTTTGTAGCCTTTAGCTCAGTAGCACAGCACATAGTTACAGTAGCACTGCTGTTGACAAAACTATGATGCAACCTGCAATCATTCAGTCTCGTCTTTAGAAGGAGGGCCCCACTGAAGTTTGAAAGGAAAACAAAAGAAAAAACAACGAAGGAAAAACCAGTCAAACCACTTTAATGGTGAAATAGCCATATAGCATGCTAGCATACAGGTAAGCTGTCCTAGCAAATGTATCAGGTGAGGGGACAAGTACTTTAAACCAGTGGTGCAAAACTTTTGAATAGTCCATTTGCAGCAGCAGTATAATGATAATAATAGGCCAACGATTTTGCTAAAGTCAAGCACCAGAAACAGTGATCTCATCTCTTATAAATGTGAGCTGCCTGAAAAGCACCACTAGAGTTAGGCGCACACACACACAGTTAACATTAGTAGTAGTGACCCACATGCATACAGACCAATTGTAAGGGAAAACAAAAATAAAAAAAGAAATTACTAGTTACCAGTACTTGCTAATCTTTTGTTTAATTGCCATGTAAAGTAAAGTAAATAAACAATGCAAGCCTGTTATTCCAGCACTATACCTTGACATTAACTCTCCTGGAAGACTGGTTGGACTGTTAGTGTTCAGACAGTTAAGACTGAAGAGCTGTCTACCAAGTTAGAATGTAGTCTTCTGAGCATCAAGCTCAGCTGACCAGGCCAGTACAGACCAATCCTTCCTCTTAGTGCGCTCGTCAGACCACAGCTCTGAGCATGCTGCATTCTAGGATTGATTGTCAGCATGGCAGAATGCCTGGCAAGGGGACCATCGCTCTGCTGATGGAGGGGAACATTCCACTGCAACACTCTCCCTTCAATCTCAAGTCTTCCAGAACCAAAGATTGTGACAGTCTGACACTCCTCAAGAGACCAGCACTGCTCTCATGCAACTGCTTTTGAAGACTATACATCTCCCTTGAGTAAACTTTTCTAGAAAAGTCAGTGGGTAAGCAAGAGAACCACTGAACAACGAATGAATGGATTTACTGGAATGTTATGGTAAAGAAATGGGGGGAGATGACAGATGTTGGTTTGACCATTGTGAGATTCTGTGCAAGCTTAAATTTTTATTGAAAAGTCGGCAAGAAGGGAATATGTGGTCAATAAATACATACAGATGTGAATTTTCACCTTCATGTTTGGCAACAAAACATATTGCTTTATTGCATACAGGTCCTATTTTAACCCTTTATAGGGCACTCATTGAAATACTTAAAAATGTAGAATTTCACCCCTAGAGTGTTATTGGAGGATATTACAATACATTATTATTACTGTTGTCACTTTTTTCAAAATTAAACATTGTTATGCTGCAAATCAAGGTCAACGAAGTGACCATTTAACTACATCCTTTACCTACTGTGCGTTTTTTTTTTTACATACATACATACATACATACATACATACATAAAATACACACACACACACACACACACACACACACACACACACACACACATCGCGTGTTGTCATAGAGGTCTGATTCTACAGTACCGGTATAACAAAAACAGCCTAAGATGAGAGAAGGAGAGGGGAGGAGTTCATGCATCTGCTTTGGCTAAATGTATAATTCACTCACTTCTTTTTTAACAAGCTCTTGCAGATTTAATATCAATTAAAGACTTTATATACATATATAAAACATTGTTTTAACATTATATAGATATTTTACATTAAAATATTAAAACCAGTTAAAGGTAGTCAGTGATTGCAACACAAT
>JAODTR010086587.1:0-14324 GCA_025399935.1 Amblyopsis rosae | reverse complement strand
ACAACACAGCTCTCAGGATCATAGGGACACACAAACCTCTCCACCACGATAAGGTGATGGTTCCCGGAGAGGTGGCACTGATGTTTTGTTAAATAAGGACACTTGAGATCTGTTTAGAACATTATTTTGTGATTACTTCTTTGTGGACTAGCTTTACACAAAAAAAATCTACAACAGCTACACCAGTTTGACTTGTTTTCCTGTATAAAGCTTAATCGGGAAGTTTTTGTATTAATATTGGAAAAAGTGAATGTGCTGATTATTTTCAGCTGATTTTGGAACCATGTTGTGAGGGGCAGGTTAACATTTGCAGGGTCGAAGTATTCCCCAAGCAACCTCAGTAACAATTCCTGGGGTAAATCAGAAGAAGTTGTCCTCCTTTCTTATCTCTTAAGTTTCTTTGCTCAGATGGGGGGCAGAGCTCCCGGTACTCTGCATTTATGTGAGCAAATGCCAGCTAAAATCCAATAAAGTCTCATTATGCTAAAAAGATCAGCTCACGGTTAAGTGTGTATTATTTTCACCAGGAAATGCACCTACTCCACCAACAAGCTTGTATGGAATGAACATTTCATGATGAGAACAGGATATTTGTTCCTTGAGAGCTTTCAATCCTCTGCTGTGGACTGCAATGCATTAGCTAATCTCCCTTTTTTTTTTTTTTGTTTTCCTCCATATGAATCAGTGTGTACGTTTGGATGTATATTGTTGGTGGAATTGGTTCTTACTCTGTGTGAATTCCACAGGCTTTCCTGTAAACTGTTTGCATTTCACGGTATGGATGTTTGTTCAGTGTCAGAGGATGGTTTGTATACTTGGAAGCAAAGCAAAAGAGCTGGAGAAGGGAGGGATCTCATCCTTGTGTGTTTCATTGGTCTCATGATAGTTTCCTGGTTTGAGGTCTTTTTAGTACGGAGAAAAAGCAGAGACAGAGAGGGTCAATACTCCTGGACAGCAAAGCTTATTTAGCGAAGGGGTGACTGGCGGCCCCACAACATGCCAGTAGAATGACAATTAGGCCATCAAAAATACAGCACGTTGGCCCTGCAAACATTTGACATGTAGTTCCAGCAAGACCGTTTGCCATTGTTAGGCTTTATTATAAACTGGTCACTCAATCTCCGATGCTACTTAAATATAGAAACCATATCTCTCACTCCTGCAGTACAGGCAACAGTGGGCCAGTGGATAGCACTGTGGCCTCACAGCTAGAAGGTTTGAACCCCGGTCGTCAATGTCACGTGACCAGTGACACTGGCCTCTACCTGGAGTTGGTCGCTGGGCGCTGCACAGCGGCTGCCCACTGCTCCCTTGAGGGATGGGTTAAATGCAGATTTAGCTACGTGTATGTCACAATAAAAGCCCTTTAGTGCAGTAAAGCACTAGTCTCTCAGATCTCCCTCCCCTCTGTCATCGTGAGGCATCTATCAGTTTGGCTGTAGTGTCTCCCTATAGAGCTAATGGGTCAGGGCTGCAGTCAGAGGCTCTCTCTCATGCTCTTTGACACACACACATGACATGCATGCACACACACACACACACACACGCGTGCGCGCACACCCACACGCATGCACACACATGCATACACACGCACACACGCATGCACACACACATACATGACACACACACACACACACAACATGCGTGCACAAACACACACACACGACATGCATGCACACACACACACACACACGACATGCATGCGCACACACACACACACATGACACACACACACACACACAGAGAGAGAGCCACACTCGGCAGCTCCGTTCACACGTGGCGTTCTCTCCCCATCTGCCTCCTGGCTCTTGGTTGGTTGCCCTGGTGATTTTTGAGAAGTTGTCAAAAGTCACAGACTGTGGGAATATTGGGAAGTTGGTTGCTTCCTCATTGGAAGCTATTGCCTTATAGCACTGAGGTTTGTGAGGTTTCTGTGGGCAGGGGACAGTTCTAGGTGAACTGAACGTAGATGTGTAGACCAAGTAGAGATGTTAACGTTTCAAGTGAGAGCAGAGGAAATGGTCAAAGTTGGATGCGCACTGCCGCAGATGTCTGCCCCACGTCCCTGTCGATGTTTGACACGGCAGTCCTCATGAGTGGACGCCTGGAAAGGGAGGGGTAGAGAAGGGTGTGAGCCTATCAGACACGTGGTCTCTGAGCTTCATAGCAAAACAATGTGTTTGAAACGCTACAGGAGTTTGTATTGTCATGGAAACTCCACACACAATTTGAAATCCGCGTGTCCCTTTTAGTGTAGAGGCAACAGTGCAAACCAAAATATTATCAAGCGGCAAAGACCTTTTGCTTAGTTACCAGCAGTCTTGTTTTCTGTGGATACTGTCTTGCTTATGTTTTTAATAGCTTTTTGTTACAAAGTGTTGAAAACGAGGAACAAGTGACAGGAAATTATCCAATTCCAATGCATCTCCTTGTGAGAGTGTTCTGTATAGTGCAGCTCACAAATATCTAGTGCGTGCTGGGCAATCAGATAATTATCCAATCAATGTAGCTCATAACGGAGCCTTCCCCTCCACACAGCTGAATGGACAGGCTTAAGTATGATGAATTTACATAATTAAGGCTTTTAATTTGGCTGTGGAAGACATGCACTGAAAACAAGGTGGCTAGTGAGCAGTTTGTTTAAGACGCTTACGTGCACTGCACAACGTGATGTGTGTGTGTGTCACACTTTTTTTATTATTTTTTTAAAGCGCCTATCTTGTTTCGCTGTCTGCTGCTCTGTCACTTTCGATAGCTTAGTTTATCCTATTTCCTTTTATGGGCAGTTTTGTGCCATACCATCCAACGTATAGGAGGTCCACGTTCATGTATTACTACTCTGCCTGTTCTGTTGTGGTTAAAAGGCTTACTATCATTCAGACCTAATCCCTGGCGTGCCGACATTCAGGCCAGGGACGTTGTAATATATACAACACTTGGAGAGGGTTTAGAGGACAGTGTAGAAATCAAGCTGCTCTGTGTCCCCTGAGTAAAAAAAATATATCCCTGACCATTTCCTAAGACCACCCTCTCCTCCTCTTTGCAGTTCAGTGCTCTTTAGACTGACTCTTCTTTCCTACAATCTCAGCTGCATGATGTTGTACAAGAAGACTTGATTCATTTGACTGTTATTATTATTATTATTATTATTATTATAATGCTGTTTGCCCCCTAGAGTGCCAAGGACATTTCCTTGCCTTCTCTCGCTCCAGACCTTAGTGGGTGTCTCATCAGAGATAAGTCTTCCTATTGCCTGGACTGTCCTTTACAGTGTGTAGTGCATTATACAGTGTACACACGATACAGTACACACACACACACACCCACACACAGGGTATGCAGTCTACGCAGGTTACTTAAGCGGGCGAGGCTGGAGCCATTATTCAGAGCTGATAAATCATGTCCTTTTGCTTCTATTTGAACAGCAGATGGATATGAGTGGGCTGTGTGCGCCGAAGGTCTGAGAGTGCTCTCCTGCATCACCGACTAGAGGAGCGTGGCTGAAACAGCCGCTCGTATGAAAATAGATGCACATTATGATCATTATTTTTGATTAATCTAATTAGTTTATTAAATTTTTTTATCATAATACAATTATGTTGGTTTTTCAGCATGTTGTGTTACTGTATCTTACTTTTATCTCCAAAGCTGGTGGGAAGCATGAGAGAGGAATGATGGATATATTAAATGAGATCACATGAGCACAGCTTGGGTTCGTCTTTGTTATATTTTAAATAATTGCATAGAAAGTGAAAGCACAAAGCTAAAATATACGATGTGATATTATATATATAAATTAACATGGGCTTGTTTTTGGGAAGTAAGGTTTACAGTCGGTGTACTTCCCCCTTGGTCAGTTTCTTGGCATCTGTTGTAGTGATTCCCGTTGTTGATAAAACAAAGAAATACAGAACTAACGGAAATTGTGTAAAGCACTCTTGCACAGTGTGTAATTTCCTGTAGGTCTACAAATGTTTGTCTACAGACACAGAGAAAGGTATTTCCAGTTAATTTGGCTGGGCACAACCATGGCAAAACTTGACCAAAATAACTGGACCAAAACATCTTCAAGATTGAGTTTAAGATCAGTGAAAGTAAATCAATTGAGTTTAAGATAAGTGAAAGTAAAAAGATTAAGTTTAAGATCAGGGAAAGTAAATTGAAAGTGGCTACTTTTAGCAGGGAACCATAATTTAGTGAATGGTGGTACTTACCCCTACTGTAAGTGCTGGGATATTTCTTGAATTTCCAGGCATTGTAGTGCTCTCGAGAATGCAATGGCCTTGGTGTTCTTTGTTGTGCCACTGCTGCAGAACATGGGATTCTCTGCTCTGTGGCCCACAATATCCCCAAGACAAATTAACTACACACATTTTACAATTAATCCAACCTTTTTTTAAGAACAAAAACATTTAGTTTAGAGGCTGCTATACACTGTCTGAGGGGAAAGTGAGTGGACTTGGCCAACCTTGTCGCAGCGTATTCACTCTCATCCATGTACTGTATGTCCCCAGAGGGAGGTAGAGGGAGGAAAATGGCAGCAGAAAGGTGAGCGATGGTGGAAGCCCCTTCAGAGAGATGGCAAATCAAATCACAATTCAAATAGGGAGGGTTAGAGGAATCCTATATGAGAGGAATACTAATGAGGATGCTTTAAATATATTGAATGGCAGATGGGGAGTAATGAGAACAGGCGTGTGGGGTGGTGGTGGGAATCTGGAGCCAAGAGTAGCATTATTTAGAATGACTGGCTACCAGCCCAGTGGTGTGTATTGCAGGGCATGATGTAATGCCTCACTGACGAAAGGGACAACAGAAATAACCGACTAGCAACCGATGAGAGATGGGAGGATGCAAATGCGTGCAGTCTTTGGCAAGGCAAACTATATATTGTCATGGCGTGGTTTCACTTGACTGTCTTAAACTCTCCATGTGTGAGTTTGGGAGGGGGGATTGTGGTGATTCCTCAAGATTCGGTTGTGGAGATCGTGTCTCCAACCTACAGGCCTACAAAGAGATAATAAAACTAGCTGCAACTGCTCTTGCCTTAACCCCATGGGTTACCACCATGACTGACAACTCATAGAAGGCTATGGCATCCGTTCTACTCTCTAAGGGCCTATGGCAAGACCTGTGAATATCTGATATACACATGAAGTTACTCAGCAGTTACCAAATGTGCCAAGCAATCGTCTCCTGTGGAAGGCTTAGAATCTTAAAAATGAATAATAAATGTGTTTTATATTCAGTGATAGTCTACAGATTTTATTTTTCAGTTCTGACATCTTCTCTTAGCTAGACCTATGGGTTCACTGAATGGAGCAGTGAAAGCCCCTGGGGAAAATGCCTTGCTAAGATAAATGGAGGGGCTGTGAGGAGAGTGTATGTGTGGGGCTAGATTTGATATGGTTCTTCAGCCACTGTGCCGCAGACTCTTGTTTCAGACGCTACCTTTAGCTGAGTGGTGTCTAGTTTCGTTTCAGTCATTAATTAGCCTACTTCTAGCTTGGTATCTGTATGTTCATGCAGACCACGCTTTGAAAAACTCCTGGCTGACTCGCTCTACACCGTGGACATTGTATTGGCATACAATGCAATGAATGCATTCCGTTTTTCAGATCTGCTCTCCAGGCTCTCACTGCAGGCGTTGACATTCTGTGTAATTACACTTTGATGGACGGTGTATTTATGCGGTCTAAGTCTACCCGCATGTACGAGGCGGTGTGTAGGCGTTTTATCTTGATCTTGCATTGTGCTTTTGTTCTGTACGTTATGGGTGAGATATGAAAACCCAGAGACTATTACCTGCCTTCTGATTCCAACTGCACCAGCGAGTTGTTTCTCCGGTTTCAACCTGTACCCAACATTCCCGTTTGCGTGATCACTGGGACTTTTTACTCAAAGTGTAAAAGCTGAACTGGGCAAAATATATCCACCAACTGCTCACACATATTTAAGTAGACTAGCCAGGTATGACGCTGTTTTCTCCCACTGTAGGGGTCATGTATTTTGGCCTTTCTATTGGCCAAGTGTGTAGGTTTCAAAATGTTGCTTTACATCCTCTTCTGTAAAACATAATGCAGCAAGAGGCATGTTTGCTTAAGATGATCAGTTCACTTAGGACGGAAACTTTGAGATTAATGTATTGCATTTAGATTTAAATAATAATAATGAAAGCATTGATTTAACTTCTACTGTATAGTTAAAGTTAAGATGAATGTGCAAGATTTCATAAAATTTCTTAAGTGGGGTAGATTAACCTGGACCAATTTATTGCCTTCAGCCTTCCACGCAAAGATAACCACCAGCAACAATAATAAACAAAATGTTAATTCAAAATGTATTATATAGAAGTACAGAAGTTTGAAAACTTGCTTCTTACCAGTGCATTGTACCTACTAGGGATGGGCATGGAGCCGGAGAATGGCAATGATAAATTGACTGCATTTATATAGCGGTTTTATCCAAAGCGCTTTACATTATTTTGCCCCACGTTCACCCATTCACACACACATTCATACACCGATGGTGATTGCTGCCATGCAAGGTGTGACCAACCACCGGGAGAAATTAGGGGGCATGGGGTTATGTATCTTGCTCAAGGATGCTAACAGGTAGGTCAACACCGGGGGTCGAACCCACGACCTACCGGCTGGGAGCCTGTCAAGTTTTGCATTTGATTTAATCTCTTGCAGAGCTATTTCTTAACAGCTTTTTTTGGGGAAAAAATAAATGTTTTGGCACAAAGTATTGCTTGTGTCATGTTTTTTGTGACAAGGGGAGCGAGAGAGAAGGTGAAAACGAGAGTTTGACTTTTGTAGCTTATTCAGCAGCACCGATTTAACCGTGATGTGATAAAGCTAAAGACTTCTATCTCCCAACTCTCCTGAGACAGACTGGGCTCAGGAACAGTACTGTGTGTGTGTGTGTGTGTGTGTGTGTTGGTATGAGCAACGCCTGATTTGCATGCATTCCGTGTTATGTCACATACATGGCTGATTATTATGTGTACACTACTTACTGTTGGTGGTTGCCAGTAGTCATAAACCCAGTTGAAATTACCTGTAAATAGTAGGCGAAAATAGAGAAGCAAAAGCAGAGCTGTGGCTAGTTAACCTGATATGGTTTGCTGAGCACAACCATCTGGAAAGCCATCCATTGAAACGATTTAGAAAAGGGCTGACAATTAAAAAAAATACTTAGTGTGTGTGTAGTTGAATTGACGATGATTGTCTATCACTGTCGGTTAACGTCACATTTACTGTAGGCCTGTAGCTGCCAATTAGCAGTAGTTCCTCCTTTTTAATGTACTAGGTAACGGAGCTGAATTTTGCGTGACCCCCACTGAAATTACCACTAACCCCAGTTGCTACTGCCATCTGATGTATGAGCAATCAAACTGGGTCGCTACACTACATGCAAACACCCAAACGCACAGCCATGCCTTTACCAGGCAGGCATCACACAAAGCTTTGTTTCTCAGCAATGACTTGACAAAGCTTAGACTCAATGATGTGCATAAGTCTGACTTCACTTGGCACGCAAGATCTTTTGCATGGTGGCTCCCCATTCATATTCATATCTCCCGTCAATTGCACTGTGTAACTGGCTGTGGTATGTATACTGGTTTAACAGTAATCTCTGTTGGATGTAATCTTCTGATTGGTCTCTATAAGCGTATTGTCACTGTGAAGCCAATTGCGAACTACAGTGCCCTACATTATTGTGTGGTTGTGATATATTGGTGATTTTTCAGGCTTTTTCAGGATTTTTCAGGCTAGTATGCAGGTTTAAACTCTCGGGCAGTTAGCAATATGATTCTAGTTACTAAAGTATAAGGCTTAAATGAGTCATTTCATGCTCCTTTTCACTTATTGACACAGTTCCTTGACTTCTTAAAGCAGTGTAGGTGAGAATACCACATAAATTATGTGGAATAGCACGATCACAACCACAACTCTCGAAAACGGTCAGATTTCAGTGACTGTTGCTTTAATTTAACAAGCCACAGCCCACCCTGCCCTGACTTCTACGTATCTGTTGATGTGAGGCTACGACTGCTTTACTGCTAGTACTCAAACACGTTTTGAACATCGTTTTCTGGGTTTTGAACCACATATGGTTTATTTTCAGCAGTGTTTTCAAGGTGTTAATATTGCGCATTAATTCCACCTCGCCGTCCAACTACAGTAAAGGATACGGGAGGCAGAATGTAGTTTGTTGTTTTTCGTGTCAACCACATAATCCGTTTACGGTTTCTGAACAATAGCCTACATTAATCTAATGTAGTTATTGATGTGCACAGTGTATCACTCTTGATAATGCCTGTCCTTCAGACTAATTGTTTATGCAATGGTGGCTTACCAGTTACTGTATCAAAAACTAGATTTACAGATTTGGTCATCTGCCTCTCTCCCTTTTTTAGTCAATACAGACCAGGAAGCTAACAGTCCACTTTGAAAGGCTTACTACTTCGACATTGCTAATTCCAAAAACAAATAGAAATACTTGGTTTTCATGAAACGGGTCCTTTAATAAAACTACACAGCACACGACTCCTTTTGAGGCCCAATGTAAAAAGCCAATTTGAGAACTCTGGTCTACAGTGAGGCGTGCTAGCCATGGCTGCTTGTGAATAATGCATCAGTCACTCCTCTGCTGTGGGATGCTGGGACAAGCCAAGGAGGCGGTAGTTGGATTTGTGCGGGTGGTCTCAGTGGCTCGCCCAGATCCTTCTCCCAGCCTCTGTGTCATGGATTCCCTTTCATCTGAGATCGTATCACATTAAACAGGCCGTGAGATAGCCTTTCCGTGGTCTGAAAAGGCAATTTATTGGAGTTGGAAGATTCGATGTGAGATATTTATAGTACTTTGTGTGACTGTTAATGTCTGACGTGAGAGCTTGTTTTCATTATCAACTCTGCAATGCAGTGGGGAAAGCCCATCGGCGCGTGCAGTGCTCCATCAAAGCTCAATGTCTGCGTGTGAATGGAAATTGTTTAATAGTATTTGCGGTGTCACCGAATGTGACTGCACAATCTGTATTTGTTAATAGGCTCTACCAGACGGGAACAACAATGCAGAAAAATGACAGCGTTTCATTCGTTCATAAGCTTGTCACCGCTGAGATGGAAAATGAGAAGGAACATGCTGACTCTTGTTTATCTAGGGGTACTAGCGAGCCTTTGTATTTCCTAAGGGATTGTAAGTATGTGTGCATGTGAATACAGTATGTCCTGCTACAAGTCAGTAGCAACACTGCATTCTTATCAAAGTCTGATGTCAGTGGTTACCATTGAATGTGTTACATTACATCTGTTCAGTGTTTATTTTGTTTATTTGTCTATCAGGCTTCCATCATCTAGGTCTACCTAAAGGTAAAATGATAACAGGTTGCCACAAAAAGAGAACTGTTCTCTGGTTAGAGGGACTGTACCCAAAATGGATGTTCCTTTATACTTTAGGTGAAGGAGGTTGAATTCTTCCTAGAATAAACAGTCCATCATGTGCGATAAGGAGACATTTATTTAAAGTTATTTGCCACGGCATAACCCGTTTCCATGTGAACTGACCTATTAAAAAAAAGTTATTCAATTGCCTCGGCTTGATCTTTGCTGTGAAGACCGAAGGTAGATATATTTCAGGCATAATCTCTTGTCTACTGTCCTCCATTAACTTCAGCATCTGTCACCCAATTCTCATTGCAAATGCTGACGTACATGGCACTGTTACCCCGTCTCAACAATCTGGCTAAAGTCATACAATACAACATTATAATCCAGTTATGCATGCATGAATACATTATTGCTAGGCTGGGAACATTTTACCTATTTTTGAGCATGTCTTCATCATGCTCCACTCCCCTGCCTGGTATTTGTACCAAACCCACATAGCGGAGAGAGGCTGAGACCTTAACACACAAGAAAACTACCAATACAAGATTAGATCCTGCCTCTTTAGGCCAACGCCCACTGGAGACATTGACATGTGTCAAGAGAGATAGTTATTTAATGGGGCAACGTCCACGGGCGGTGTCTGATGGCCCGTGGACGCCAAGGTTTTAAACACGGTTCTATTTCTTCAGCGTCAGTTCAGAAGGTCTACTCTGCATTGAATATATTGATATTATCTGCAGAAATTTGTATTTCTGTCTCAAACTTTTATTAAAAGAGCATTCCTTGATGCGCCGCCAAAGACAATGCCAGTGGGTTTGGCATTAAGACACTTTATGAGCCTGCTAATTGGAAAACGTGCACATACACATCTATGAGGTCTGCTCTGGTAGCGCAATGTTACGAATGCCGCTGTGTGTGTAGGTAGGAGTATACTGTACAGATGATATGTGTACAAGTGTTCTTTTCTCCACATTAGCATGCACACACACACGCACACACAACTTTGTGTGCTGTTCTGCACTTTTCTTTTCCCTTTGGAGTCGAGATAAGAATTCTTCTTAAAAGTAGAAACTGCGATGTCATTGTGTGTGTGCATGCGTGCGTGTATACATTTCCTTTGTGCAGATTCAGCCGTAATAGTCCCAAGATGTTTTAAGACTGTAACAAAGCAGTAGCTCTTGAGTATATCTTCGCATTGTGTTCTTCCGGCTCCGTGGCTTTTCTCCAATGCTTACCATACAGTGTCATATTGTGTAGTTATTCCCTGGCCATTAAAATCAAATCCAATTGAGAATGCGTCAGTGAAGAGGGGGATCACCCAGGTCTTTCCCACAGCGTAAATTCCTAGCAGGCGACGAGGTTTAGCTTGAGTTGTGAATGTATAAGCATACAGTACCTACAGTATGCTGCAGTGAACGCTGTGTAAATAGTGTGGCAGACCTCTCATGGGCAGCTCCTTCAAAGAGTCTCCCTCCTAATAACTCATGTCTTCGTGTGTGGCTGCCTAGTTCCCCAGCTCACCATGCTTGTACGTAGGGCAGCAGCCGGCCGCTTCTACTGTTCGTCGATGTCATGCTTCGCTAACAGCTAATTTGCTGTGTGTGTGTTTGATCAGCGCGTAGTATAACTGTAAAGAACATAATATATGCTGCACTGTAGAGATGTAAGACGGATCGCCTCAGCCTCGCAGTGCCAAGGCAATGCCGCTTCACCGATTCACTGTGTTGTGTGTGTGTGTGTGTGTGAGACAGAGGCTTTTTCATAGTTTTGTTAGATCGGCTTCCAAGCCCGTCTGGAATGCAGTAGAAGCCTTTAAGCGCAGTGCAGAGAGGGAATAGTGAGATCGGACCAGCAGCACATAATTGGAATTCGGAGAGAGGGGGAGAGAGGGGGAGAGGGAGAGAGAGAGAGAACAGAAAAAGGAGAAAAACATGTTTGCACGAATGTGTGTTCTGTAGTTTGATCAAGAGCAATGTAATTAAGTTGGACAAGGCTATCAACACACGTTTATATTATAGCTGTGACAAATGTATGTTCTATTACTGTGTGTGTGTGCGTGTGTGTGTGTGTGTGTGTGTATGTGTTTGACAGAAGTAAATGCAGTCTATTTGATTGGAGTAGGTAATCAGATTCACTAATCTGCCCATGATTGGATTATGTTTCATATTGGGCTAGATCCAATTGTAGTTACAGCTGCCTTTAACACGCGCGCACACACACACACACACACACACACAATTTCCTGCAAAACCAAAATCATATTTTATACTGTATATTCTGTAATGCATTATGCTTGAAAGGCTGTGCGGCAAATTAATCACATGAATATGAATCTATGCATATGCACGTTTGTGGTATGCACACAGTGTGTCTCAGATCAGACCATGTGCAAGTGTGTTAGGGTTAGGGATAGCCCTTAAGCCTGGTTTATACTTCAGTGTTGTGGCTGTTAGGGCCTGTTAGGGCCTGTTAGGGCCTGTAGAGCCAGCCTGTTAGGGTCTGTTAGAGCCTGTTAGGGCCTGTTAGGGCCTGTGAGGGCTTGTTAGGGCCTGTAGAGCCAGGCTATTAGGGCCTGTTAGGGCCTGTGAGGGCTTGTTAGGGCCTGTAGAGCCAGGCTGTTAGGGCCTGTTAGGGCCTGTGAGGGCTTGTTAGGGCCTGTAGAGCCAGGCTGTGTAGGGCCTGTGAGGGCCTGTAGAGCCAGGCTGTGTAGGGCCTGTTAGGGCCTGTAGAGCCAGCCTGTTAGGGCCTGTTAGAGCCTGTTAGGGCCTGTTAGGGCCTGTGAGGGCTTGTTAGGGCCTGTAGAGCCAGGCTGTTAGGGCCTGTTAGGGCCTGTGAGGGCTTGTTAGGGCCTGTAGAGCCAGGCTGTGTAGGGCCTGTGAAGGCCTGTAGAGCCAGGCTCTGTAGGGCCTGTGAGGGCCTGTAGAGCCAGGCTGTGTAGGGCCTGTGAGGGCCTGTAGAGCCAGGCTGCGTATGCCACGTGCATCAACTCCAACATCTAAATGTGCATTCGTCAAACGCAGTGACACGCTGATTGGATGGATGGCGAAAATGGAGGTGTTTACCAGCCAGCAACAATGGTCTTGCTGATGCAAGCCTCTAACCCTAGGCTGCGTAGGGCCTCTAAGCCAAGTGCTTTAGCAGCCATCATTATTTTATAACATTATAAAATAATGATGGCTGCTAAAGCACCTGTCTTACGTTGAACAACGTCCTGTAGCCTATGCACAAACTATTACCCTTCAACAATCATGGTAGTATTATGAGATTCGCTGGATAGAAATATATATATATATGCATGTATGTATGTATGTGCGACATTAACAGAGACTACAACTTCAGCCACTAGACCAGGGGACTTCCCCGATAATCGGGAAAATTAAATACAAACAGCGTTCTTCTATAAATAGTCTACTATTAGCTATCAGCACAGTGACCCATGGTCATTGTTGGTGTAACTAAGAGAGTCGCTGGAAAGAAATGTTTTTATCTGCATTGGACATTAACCGAGACTACAGCTTCAGCTCGCCAACTCAACTAGTCAATGTTGGTGTAACAAAAAAATTCCCTCTGATTAAATATTTTTTTAATGCTTATTTCAAATCGTCTACACTCAATTTAGCCAGACATCATTTTCGTATATTGTGGGACTTCACATGCTCAGTAAACAATCCTAACACAACTAGGCTGTCCAAATATTACTGAGTACTGAGCAGCAGTACAAGGCACATGACATTAACAACGCAGACTCACTGAAGGATGTGTCAGGCTTTATGAGTGCTGCTGGGCTAACCAGTGTGCTAACCAGTGTGCTAACTAGCATGCAGAAGGTTAACAGCTGTTATGCTAATATATAGCTTGCGGTTTGTGTTTAGGTGGCCTGTGTGCTAGCGAAGTTGCTAATGAGCACTACTCAGCATGCTAACTACTAGAATGTAGCTAGTGTGGCAACATGGGTGTCTGCTTGTAAGTAATTACGGTGCATCTGCATGTATTATTAAAGGAATACTTCACCTAAAGTCAATAATTAGTGTATCAGTTACTTTCAGCCTGTTATTGCTCCTTGGAGAATATTTGCTTTAAATGACAACACAGCGTAATACTGTATGTAATAGTGTACTGTGTAGTGTGTGTAGTACGTCTCACACACACACACACACGGATGTAATATAAATGAAGATATACTGTGTATATGATCAGGTGGTTGGTGTGAGGTGACGTATGATATGATATGGTAACTGTATGGTATCTGACACACACACACTACTAGCACAGCAAACTAGCTTATCACATTCCACAACCATTCTGATTCACACATGGCATTTGAACAACCCTAGGATCAAATACATGATCTCACTTATTACGGGCTGGTTGTTTGTGATGACAGAAAACAGTCTCAAACAACTCACATGCTTAGACTCTCAGCAACGATATCGCTTCTAAGAATTCGCATTTACACTACACACACACACACTACACATTACATATTAAACTACACACACACACACACATTACACTACACACCACACACATTACATATTACACTACACACACACACACTACACATTACACTACACACACACACACACTACACACCACACTACACACCACACACATTACATATTACACTACACACACACACTACACATTACACTACACACACACACACACACATTACATATTACACTACACACACACACACACACACACAATACACACCATACACACACACATTACATATTACACTACACACACACACACATTACATATTACACTACACACACACACTACACATTACATATTACACTACACACACACACATTACATATTACACTACACACACACACTACACACCATACACACTACACATTACATATTACACTACACACACACACACTACACACAATACACACTACACATTACATATTACAC
>JAODTR010086576.1:0-14324 GCA_025399935.1 Amblyopsis rosae | reverse complement strand
GACAGTCCTGGTTAGTTGGTGACGTCAACATGTACCAATATGTACTTCTAGTGATGCTTTAATTAATGTACATGTGTGTATTTTCTCGAATGGATGTAGGCCTAACTGTTGTATATGTGCATATCGCACATAGTAGGTCTTGGCTGTGCAAAGCCACTAGTTGTCATACGCATCCATTAGAATCTACGCCAAATCCCGCAGTCTGCATCTGCTAAATAAATCGGTGAGTCAAATATGATTAACTGACTCAGTGGTTTTTTTGATTGTACTTGTCATTTTCCCTGCCAAATGGAAAGACAAACAGTAGAGATTTCACAATAGGCATGAAGCAAAGCTCTTAAGAGTGTCGCAATGTTCAGGCTACCATTATGCTGCTGTTGCCAGTGGTATGAGATTGATGGGATGTCACACAGTGGGATACTCGGATGGAACTATCATTACATGTCAAACAAGGAACACTCGCATCTTGCGCCAGTGTTTTGTTGAACTCTCGACTTCAGATAACATTTTATTTTATTTTTCAAACCAAGTGGGTGTTGAAAGTAATACCTTTGGGGCATACATTGAAGCATAACATCAGATCAGAGTATATTACACCAGAGTCACAGAAAAACAGATGTGGACTCATGGTGGGCTATTGCAAAAGAATCAGGTTTTCAGCGAGACCCACCTAAACTGATACAGAGCTAATGGTATAGCAACGAAACATGTTGCCTCACACTCTACATTGGAATGTCATGTTTCTATGTTGTTACATGCTAATCAATTCCTGTATCATTATTTTCTCATCTGCTTCTGTTACACGATTGGAAGGTCTTTTTTATTAATTTTGCCACAAATCTTGAGACCTATGCCACATTTTGTTTTCTAGTTTATCCTTCCATGGTCGGGCCCATTTTACAAAGGAATCTGATTTGTTCAGCCGTGGTAAATCTCACTAGAGAGCAGGTCAGTGTTGAGCCGCCGAAGAAGCCCTTCATCTGTAAGTGTCTGTTCCTGGGGGAATAACTCGCACTCGAGTAAACGTGTTTGAGATTGGTATGAGAAATGTACAGCTGTGCAGAGAAAACCCTCTGCCTCCCACCCACCCACCCACACACACACTGGCATCGATGTGTTTCAGTAAACATTCACTTTTGACTCCCGAGGCAGAATGCTTATCAACAAGGAAAAATTCTACATTTTCTGTCATTTTCAAATGTACACGAAAGATATTTACGTTCATTTTATTTTACTTATTATTTTGACCTAGCACATTATGCTGTGAATAAAGCATTGATGCATATAAACACACACACACACAAACACAAACGCACACACACACACACACACACACACACACACACAAACACACACACACAATTGTGTGTGCGGTGGCCTGGATTTAATACATTACAGTCTGTTACTGTCCAGTAACCCTCCAGTTACTGTGTGACTAACTGGTAGTTAGATATGTAGATGTGCATACATAGACAAAAGCACCCACTGATTCAAATTGGAACAAAACAAAGCCTCCTTGTCATTGTAAGTTTGTTAGCTCCGTTCCACAAGGCACATTGGGCCAGGTGAACAAGTCCTGCAACATGCCACATGTCAACGGCAGTGGTTCTCAAACCGTGGCTCCGGTAACTCCAGAGGGTCACGGGGATGCTTAGGGAGGTCACAAGGCCAGAAAATCTCTAATAAAATCAATACAATTAAATGAAATGAAGTGAGTGTTAGCTAACTGGGTTGGCTGTGAAGAGACAACCACCCACACAGCTCAGTAGCTACAGCATGCCATGGCAATAGAGCATTATACAGTATGTATCTGGTGCACCCAGCGTGTAAGCTACTGCATATGGGACAGAGTCAATGAGAGGACAATAATCATACCATCGACAAACACCGTATGTAGGCTGCTTTGAAAACCTGGTGTAAACCACTGTCACTATAGCAGACCAATAAAGTAAAAAAAATCAAGGAATATTTATCCTATGACTTGTGTCACAAATCAGGCTACACAGAACCAGGAAGTCAATCATGTCACGTGCTTGACCTGGTAGAAAAGAAAACGCTGAACCACTGGCCTGACTTTGCAAAACCCGGTGGAGGTGTTTCCCAGCAGCTCCGTGAACGCATGCCATAACACTGACACACACAGGGACGCACGCGCACACTGTCAACATCCCTGGTGACATGCACATAGGGAACTGCATTCATAACACTCATGCTATGGCCTGAAAGAAGACAAAGTTTCAACATGCGTCGTATGACAAAATTATATAGCACATCCCCAGAGGCTATACAATAATCTGTGTCCTAACACATTATACTGGGAAGCGCCAGAATATCTCACACAACATTTCAGCTAAAGAAGAGCTTACCAAAGCATAACACATCTAAGTTCACCAGAGTCGGCTAAAATAAATGAGCTTCCTGTGCTATGAACATGACTGCCATGTTTTCTCAGTATGGGTTCTCAGACCTCAGACCCATGACAAGCAGACAACAGTCTGTGTATATTTAGCACACCGCCCACCCTCTGTTAAGCATTTCTGACCAAAAAACTATCACCGTTTCGGGGGAGTGATAGTTGTGTGTATCTAAGCACGTGCATAGTGTGTTCATATTATCCTCGGTGGGGCAAAAAGGTAATTTCCCTAGTCATGAAATCCACCTGGAGTGCAGCCCAACTGAATCACAGTCACCTCCATCATCCACCCATCAACCTAGCAGCTTACAAGTGGTTGCTTTGTGCGCCGTGGAAAGTCAAAAGGACATTTGACTTGTGTCGGTTGCTACTCTGTTTTCCGCTTTTTGATTCCCTTGAGTAAAATAGAATATCAGCGGGTCACAGTGTTTATTCTGTGCTGTAAACAACCTGAACAAGAATACATTGGTCCCTGCGTACGCGGTGTAAACTACAGGCATCTAAGTTTCGTTGTGCTTTCTGAGTATGTTTTGTTATAAAGGAAAGCTGGGGAGGAGCAGGGTTTATTTGATGAGCTAATTTAGTCATACTGTAGCGCTAGATGGTGACTTGGCAGTTTACCACCATGATGGTGATTAAGCCTATTATAAATTTCCCCTCGGTCTCTCAGTACAAGGTCAAGTACACTAATGCTTATTTCCCTTAAGTCAGGCTTCTCACTGAGTGACCAGGCCTGTAAATGTAACTGAAACTCAGCAATACTCATGGAACCAAAATAGAAACTATAAATGTTATATGCTGTGTTTAAAATACCTTTTTAACGGCAATAGTTTCCAAATTGGTTATAACTGCCTTAACATAAATGCAAGTGACTCAAACAGTTAAACGCTGTTATTAATGACATATGGTTGAACTACCTCTCAATCCAGGACAAGTAAAGTGATTTATGTTTAGATATATTTAACTTTCTGAAACAACAGATGCAAATCATTACAGTATGTATCATTATAATACTAATACTACATGAATATGTGCTTTTAACAGTCACTTCTAAGTACAGTCAGATTATAAAGGGCTGTTTAATGATTTGCCCTAGTTTCGTCATTCACATTAAGCCAATGACACCGATACTGTATGTGCAGTCACACACATATGACACAGGTTTGCATACAGTAAATCCATGCTATGTTTGTATTCTCTGCTGCTGAACACACTTGGAGAAGCATACAGTAATAGGTGAAAACAAATAAATACTTCAAAACCATAAATAAATAAGTTAATGTACACTAAAGTGTAACTACAGCATCTGTTCACCTATAGGTTTGCCACATTGAGTTAAATTATTTCTTTCATTTAATAACCACATATCTATTTAAAATACCTTGGAACTCCTTGGTATCTCCTTCATTGTTTACATACTGTTTCCACACACACGCACAAACTGACGAAAGCCCAGAGCTTTAACATGTCCAGTCAAGTCGTAATAAAATACGTACATAATATCACCGCATGTTACTGCAGGAGTGCTGAGGAAACCCCCACTTGAAATCTTGGCACAAGGCTCTGACTTAGTCACTACAAAGTGCCCAGCAGACCGCAGGCCAGAATTCATTTACTAAGTATGTGAGATTCTTGATCAAAATACGTTGCAGAGCCGGTGATTTTATTCACCGTCACCCTCCATAAGCAAAGGCTAGAGTGACCATCATGTTGTGAAAATATTTTACCTGCAAATTCACACTCTCACCCAATACAAATACCTCTTTGACCTCGCAGAATTTAACGAATGAATGAATAAATCTTGTGTCACGACACAAAGCTCTACACAAACCGGTTGCGAAAGAATACAGAAACCCAAACAGCATGGCATCATATGCATCATTGGTGACTAAACGGAATGAGAGGTACTGTACTGTTTCCATACTGGGTCTCAACACCCAGTATGGAAACAGTACAGTATCTCTCATACTCTGTGGAGTATTTAAGTAAAAGTGATTTGTAAAAAGTGATGAACTTTTGTAAAGCCACACATGTGGGAAAGTATTGTTTTGGCCATTGTACACATCCTTGTATTTAGCACAAAAGCAAACTGGAGTTTCAAACACTAACTGTTTACATACTCAGTACACTTACTAACCAGTTTATAAGTTCAACAAATCATTGATGAAAAAAATGTATTTCTACTTTTGATCAAATATATAGCTTATACATTAACAACCATATTTAAATATTTACACATTTGATTATAATTCACTAAAACAAATGAATGTACCCTAAACGTGCCAGACTATAGTTTACAGACTACAGTCTAGAATCAGTCTAGAATCTCTGTTGGAGGTTTTGCCAGGGACTCACAGCTGTTGTCAGGGAAACCTTTCTTACCTCTGCTGACTCGCTCACTCACTGCCAGTAAGTGCTATAGGTAGCTTTACTCGAGGCACGCTCCCGTCCACAAACATTTCATTTCCTCAATTATTCTACACAATATAAAGTCATTTCTAGTTTCACATTTCAAATCTAACTTTAACAATTTTGGAGCAGTTCATAAAAAGCAAAGGGGAAATAGCCGAGGTAGTTCAACTAGCTATTTGCAATATAGGCCTATAGCACATAACACCTTGATTACCATACGTTGCTATAGAAGCTTATAAGCTACATCAAACTATTGAAGTTATTAAAATTGACCTATATATGAAATGATAAAATAAAGAAACATTGCATATTGTTTGAATGCCCTCCTTTGTCTAAAGCAAGCTGGTTCAGCTCTGTGAAATATACATCTTCTAGCAATTGCCCTAGCACTTGTCTTTACACTGGAAGCCTCATTGAGCCAATTCAGTGTTTCTTTGAAACAGTCCATAAGATAACAGTTGTAAAGATTATAGAACAGCATGACTCAGCCGATACAAAGCCTGCCAGAATTGATCGTGCATCATTAAAACGATAAGTGATTAGTCATGCACTGAAGGGCCAAAGTGTGTAAGCGCAGATGTCGTAACAACAAAACACACAAGGCATTTACTCTGCACTTTATTTCAAAATGTTCCTGTAATCATTCAATTACTTCACTGAACACAGTTTGTGGGTGATACTGTTTCACAGATCAACAGGTTTCCATCAGTGTAATTATTTGAAATGTGTTTAACTAAATAACCCCAAACACACACACACACACACGATTATACAGTGTTATGTCAAGTAAGTAAATCCACATGTGCAAAAATGACAACATTATACTAAAAAGAGAAGAGAAGAATTTGGAAACTCATAATTCTGCCATTTAATGCACAATACCTCTTTCTCCTTTGTGTTTTTCACAAGAGATAAAATATGTTTACTGTCTACATTTTGCCAAATATTCCATTTGTTTTACAATTGTGCACAATACACTTGCAAGTCCACAATGGCTTAATGTAAGGTGGGTCATGATAATGTTCTCCCTTCTATTCCTCCTCCCCAAATTTTTCCTTATTACAATTCCCTGTATTTTATAATACAATTGCTCACAACTGTTCAATGTTTACCTTAATGCAGTATTTCCTAGTCTCCTCATCTCATATCTCACGTATTAGATTGGACCTGGCTTTTGAGGTTTCCCCCATGATAGACATTAAGTTAGCCGCTGAATCAGAGCATAATTGTTCATTTTATGTTCCTCCACCCACCATAATGTCCATATAACAGCTATTACTTCACAGGTTGACCAAAGATTCATCAGATAGCCCCCAATCCCTGTTTAATATGCAAGCTATCTTGCTCATAGTATTCCAACTCCACCCCCATTCCTTCAAATCCACACAGGTAGAAGTTGGCACTCGAAATGGAAAAGCATAAGCAATAAGGTGGTCATGTACCAGTTGTAAACAAACCACTCTGTTAACATACTGACAACAGCATGTCATTAGGACCAACTTAACTATACATACAACTGTATTTTGTATTTTGTATATATTTCCCAAACCTTTTTAATTTAATTGTATATTGTTTCTAAAATATATATTCATATGTCCAAAATTATAGTATATATCTTAACAAAAGGTTTTGTATTGATCTTTAAATGTGCCTATGTACAGTACAATGTAAGATGTCCTTGAGTGTTTTGAAAGGCGTCCTGAAATCAAATGTATTAATAATATTATTATTGTACATGCAGGTGTAATTTCCGTTTTAATCTGACCCGAATATAAAGCAACCGCAATCGATTACAGACCAGGGGGAGGAGCAGGTTAGGGGGTGTTGTTTGTTTCCATGTGAAATGTAGGCTGTAAAGCCCTTTGAGACTGCAATGTGATAAATGGCTATATAAATACATTTGACTTGACTCATATCTTTACTTGTGTGCCCCAATCACATACTGCCACACAATGTAACACATTTACAATCATCGATGTACTCTTTAAATTACATATTTGGTTGTAAATGGAGTGAGGAGCGATGTCTGCCATGCAAGGAGACAGCCGACCACCGAGAGCAGTTAGGGTTAGGTGTCTTGCTCAAGGGCACCTCGACACTTGGTGAGGAGTTAGCGGGGAGTTAGCTTGATCACCTGTCACCCCGCTCTACCACTGTGCCATGTGCCACCCTGGATAAAATACCGGATAGCCTATAGAGTTGAACATGAGCAACAATCATTTAGAATGGGTAAATTAATTTGTTGCTGTGGATGTATGGATGGGAAGTCACTTTGAGATGACATAGATAAGATTACGCTGAACAAATATGCAATTTTATTTTAAAATTTAAAATTTGTAATCCTCATTTATTATCTAACTAACAATTTATCCATAAATGTTGCATTTTCGTTTTAGTAATCTACTAGATTTCATATAATTCACATCAATAATGACAGTCAATCATGTGTCTTCTCAGATGAGGGTGATGTCCAAGAGAAAATATTGAAAATTGAAATTATTATTATTATTGAAACTTCGTCAATGTCACACTGAAATATAAAAGTTTCAGCTGCCTGCTGTTGACATTTTGTCAGGAGCGAGTTAGATAGTGGCACTGAACATTCTTGGAACTAGGCCTGTGCGACTCTTTGTAAATAGTTTAGACATGTTCTTATTTCATGTAGTTTAATAGTTAATAGTAGTTTGTGAGAATGACTTAGCCTACATGCACTATTAGTCTGCCGCCTGCGATACCCATAATACAAACATCAACCTGTGCTCATCATCGCCATAGCAACAGGCCGTAGAAAACTACAGCTAACCTTCTATTAGTGTGAAGGTCTCTTGCACTTGTGTTTACTTTAGCTGAGTTAATTAACCACAGAAACTAGAGCAAACAAGGGGAAGGCGTTCTTCTGGTAACCAGCGAGGCTCACTCACACGTTGCTCCTTTCTGCTATTAAACATAGAAACCATGCACACGGTAGGCTGTATCATCAACAAACTCACAGAGACTACGGTACACGTTGGTGCTTTTTTAATACAGCCTCCTTTCAGTAGAAACACCACCACTTAAGATAGATGCTGGTAAACAGCATTTATAATGGTCTTTCTATTCCCAGGAAATCTGCTTTCAGTCAAAGTCATCATTCATTCAGCCGGTTCAGTTTTGTTAGGCAATGTTTTCTTTCTTTTTTTTTTTTTTTTTTTTAGTTTAGTTTTAATACACGCCCTGTGAGCTCACCAGCCATGAAACCTGAGAGGGAGGTGGAAGGAGGGGCATACTGGAAAGTTACGATACGAGCGGAAAGCCCTCCTGTGGGATCATTATTATTACGCTATAAAAAACAGTGAAATACGCGTTCACCATTTGCGTACACGTAGCCAGCAAAGACGGGCCGGTTTTAGATCTGAAGCTGATCTTTTTTATTTCTTTGAAGGTACAGGGGTAGCCTACACAGCATGTCCGCTATGTTAGACGACATTGTCACACGGGTGAGTAAACTTTTTCTATATTATTTTGTAGGCCTTAAAAAAAGTTAACAGTACCGGTAATCCTTAGATAAAGTGCAATAGCTTAGTGCAAACTAATTTTTTTTTTTTTTTTTTTTTATGTTCTCAAGGGAACTTTTTACTGGTTCCTTTGTATTTTACTGCTCATGATTAGCCTAATTAGACTACTACTAAAAGCGAGATGAATTCGCAACGCTGTCGTTGACAACAAGTAAAGTATTGCCCATACGCTTTACAGCAGGCCAAATGGTCTGTCAGAAATCGCTTAGTAGGTCTATACTACATGGAAACTTCGTTGTGATCAAGGGATATATACAACACATTTTAGTATAGTGTAGGATTATTATGATTAATTATGTCACGCACCATGTGTTAACGTGTAGATAAACATGATCAACTTGTGTAAATTATTTCATAGCAATCTTGTATTGTTAGAAAGTTGTTACTATGTTGCTATGCTTACAGAACCAGTAGCCTACTTGCACAGTCAGTACTTGACATAGGCACCTATTTATTTTACTGTATTATACTGTCGGTAATCTAGTCTACATTGTCATGATCACAGAGAAATATATGTGAGGATAGAATAGAATAGATCCAGTGTTTCCCAAAAACATAATAAAGAATGCATGAATTCCATCAGGCTTTAATTAATTAAATTAGTTTTTTTTTTTTTTTTAAGTATTAAACTTGACAGAATAGCAATGTCAATGGGGATGCAGTCATGTGTGACGTTTTGTTTACAAAACACAAAAATGTAATTGTGAAGCCCTTAAAAAAAATTAAGAAAATAAATAAATAAAAACGCTAGCTAGCTACCCATATGTTGATCTGCCTACTTGGATAGCTACCGTACATGTGTGTACAGTCTGCCGTAACATTGTTGACCTGCCCGCTACCGCATGTGCTAACCATGTCAGTTGTGCTGTTTGCCAACAGAACCTTTTGAACCTGCGTCTGGACGACGCCCCTCTCGCTCAGCTCAAAGTCCCCGGGGCCTGCACCAACCGCTCTGCCTCCTTCTTCTTCTCCTCCCCCCACTCCGGCTGCTCCTCCTCTGCCAGGCAGAGCCTGAGCATGGAGCACGTCAACTACAGCAACAACAACGTCGACGACGACGACGATGATGACGACAACGACGACGACATCGCCGGCGACAGCTTCGCATGGTCGGCCAACATCTGGAGCCAGCTGCCCAAACAGCAGCCGCCGTTCTCCTTCAGGCCCGACCGCTCCATGAGCCTGACTGAGTCCAGCTGCTCCCTGCTCCCCTTCAGCCAGCTGAAGGGGCTGGAGGGCTTCTCCAGCTCCTCTTCCTCCTGCTCCTCGTCCTCGGGCACCGCCGTAGCCCCGCCTCCCGGCTTCTCCGGAGCCCCGGCCGGCGTCCAGGCCCCTCTGACCCCGACCCTGCTCCCGTCCAACCGCTACAAGACGGAGCTGTGCCGCGGCTTCCAGGAGAGCGGCGCGTGCAAGTACGGCGCCAAGTGCCAGTTCGCCCACGGCGAGGCGGAGCTCCGTGGGCTCCACCGGCACCCCAAGTACAAGACGGAGCCCTGCCGGACCTTCTACAACTTCGGCTACTGCCCGTACGGCCCGCGATGCCACTTCATCCACGGCGAGCGCCCAGCGGCGTCTGCCACCTTGGCCCCCGCCCACAACAACCCGCGGCCCTCCCTGCGCCAGAGCGTGAGCTTCGCAGGCTTCCTGGGCTCGTCGCGCGGCTCCCCGCCCCCCTCCCTGCCAGGCTCATTCACCGACCTCCAGCTGGGCTTCAGCCGCGCCCCCTCCGTCTCCCCGCCCCCCGCCAACGACCACCCGCTTTCGCCCGTGTTCGGCGACGCCCCGCACGCATCCTCGGCCGCAGCCTTCCTCTTCGGTGGAGCCCCCACCGCCGGCCCGCTCCCCTCCTCTCTCTCCCTCCGCCAACGGCAGCAGCACCAGCGGCCCGGCCTCCCGCTCATCGCCGAGCCCGAGGCGACAGCGGTGTCGGCGTGCTGCGTGTGTGGCCACGGCGGGCGGAAGCCCAGCGGCCCCGTGGCGGAGGAGGAGGAGGAGGAGGAGGAGGAGGAGCAGCAGGTGGTGGTGGTGGTGGGCGCCGGCCGCCAGGGCGGGGCGGGCGGGGCCAAGCCCAGCGCGCTGCTCCAGCGCTTCTCCTCTGAGGACTCTCTGGAGGAAAGCTACAGCAGCAGCAGCAGCAGCAGCGCAGGGTCCAGCGGGGCAGAATCCCCCACCTTCGACGGCTCGGCCACCAAGAGGCTCACCGTGTTCGCACGCCTGTCCCTGTCCGACTGAGCTGTGCCTGGGTGTCCTCGCTCTAAAGACAGTCCAAACACATGTAGCACGCAGCCACAACTGAGAGTCATGATTACGTTTCTCCAGCCTGGCTCCAGAACCTGATCAAGACCCTAGGCTTTAATGATGCAACAAAACACTGCATCATTTGTACACATTTGCTAACCTTGTTTTTTTGTTGTTTTTCTTGGATCAAGTGCAGATAATGAAATTGTCTTTGTATACAAATGTTATTGGAAATCTATTTTTTTATACGTGCAGCCAGGTAAACCTTTTGTAGGTGGACTATAAGACTCCTCTGTAAGCCTTGATGGCTACGGAGGGCACCAGTGCCTCTTTTTACAGCAATTAGGACACAAGCTTTCAGCAAATCTCTATTGATCAAAATGGCCTTTCTGTAGGCTAGCTCCTGTACCATGTTCCACCCTGGACAGGCTATTCCTCATTGGTGGCCAGCAACAGCATATTTGATTCTGTAGCTTTTATCGGTGTGAGTTGAGGTGTGTCACCGATGCCATTTAATCTGTGATGTGCACTTTACAGTCGATCCCAATGTGAGAAACAGTCCGGCTGTCTCCTCGTAGCCAAAGCCATTGTGCTCTCTATATGTCATATGTCTCTCTCTCTCTCTGGTGTGTGTGCTTGAGCGCCTGTTGGACAAGGCATTACCATAATGACACTGCAGTTTAGTGTGTATGCGTGTGTGTGTGTGTGTGTGTGTGTGTGTGTGAGAGAAAGAGAGACAAAACCATCTCTGAATCTGGGGTGAATTCACAGTGAAGTGAAATCAAATGTAGAATGTTTAAATCAACAATCTGTGACCACGTGGATCCTACGTGTCTCCAGTAGGTCTCTTTCCATTCCATCATCAAACACACACTCTTTCTGAGCATTTTACTCTTCTATGAATGCATCACCCCCTTCTCCCCAAATCCACCCATTTATCTGACAATCCTGGATAGTTCCTAACTCTGAACGTCAGAGGAATGTATTGGTCCGGGGACTTTAACATTGCAGTATTCGTTTTGCTTATTGGTTTGCTAATTTGCATTGTTTAACTTAAACTAATATATTTATTATATTTATTTGTTGAAAAGAAGAAATTGTATTTTGTATTTTATTTATGGAGACTTGCCAAAAAGCAGAAAAAGTAAATCCTATATTTTTAATTGTCTGAAAGGGATTCAATAAACTAAGCTATTCAAAGTAAATCTCATTATGGTATTGTGTCTTTATTTATGTCATGTTCGCAATAATAGTTTTCCATACACCACAGGGATTTGAGAAGGGCCATTGTTTGTAAAGCCTACAGAGAGGCTATTTAAAGATAGCGAGTTGGTGTGACACCCATTGCATCCACCTACCTTTTTCTGTGTTGTATACAGTGCCTGTACTGGCTATATTTGTGTACACAATGCAGACTGCAGCATACAGACCTTTTCCTCACGTAGACATGCTAATATTGACACTATTGACACCAACGCAAAATGGAACACGCACCCACTTAGCCAGAAACCGTTTGGATCCATACCTTTCAGATAATCTTGATACAGAGTATACAATTTTCCAACCATAGGTTGTTTTAGTGTAAAAGCAGTTATGCTGTTTTACTATTATCTTTTTTTTTATGTGAGTTTTAAAGGAATTGCAGACGGTTCTGCAGAAGTGATTTGTTTCCTAAAGCAAATGTTTTTCCAAGGAGCCCCATGGATCATTTGGAACCATTTGTTAGGCCAGAATTCTAGCAATACGGTCTCTTTGGATAATAATGCAATCTGAACAAATTACAGTTAAGGCAATATGGAATGAATGTGAAATGTGTTTGCTCAGTAATAGTCCATTAAAAAAATAAGTTGCGCTTTGAATTATTTATTGACAGACGATATGTGTTAAGTTCTAAAATATGTACGCTCCCCTCAACAGTGCAAAATGGATGAATCATGACCAGAGCTGACTGCCATCTTGTGTCTCACTCTCGTGTTGCGAAAGAGTTGGCAGCTGTTTCTCCGCCAAGAAGACTCCAAGATTATTCAACCACACCCCAGAAGGCAAACAGCAGTATAGCTTCTGTTATATAATTTCAACATTTTGCTCTTCCTGCAATGACGTATTCTCCTTTGTAATCTGATATCAGATATGATTGGCCTGTGGTGAACAGTTTTGGGCAGGATACTCAGGAATTGTAATAAGTTACTAGTTACTTATTACACTTCAAAAAGTAATGCTATTACTGGGTATAAAAAGTATAGTTACATTACTATATTACTTTCACAATCACTACCCTGCCTCGCCCTTTCAGAGAAATGACAACCTGTGAGGCCAGCTCATTTTCGAATTCAATCCTCTTTATTGGAACAATAATTAACCTTAGGAGTCAACAATCAGCCAAAGTGAAAACATTGCAGCCTCTCAAACCAGATGATTGACAATTAGCCTACCCTAAATTTGCTAGGACCAGAAATCTTGTTCTTGTAAAGCAGTAAATATTAGTTATTTGGATTAGTAATTGTAATATTATTACTGTATTTCAAATAGTAAATAGTTACACTACTAGCTATAGAAAATAGTAATAACATTACTAGTAACTAGTTACTGCCAAACAGTAGAGATAGGATATGGGATAGAGATATGGGATAATACTGTAGGATATGAGAAACACCATACAGGCAACACTGCTTTTTGATAAACACTGAAGTGTGGGGTATATTATAAACAGTAAAAGAATGGCTCATTTACCACCTTATGCACAGTAGATCATGTTTGTATCAAAGGTTTAGATAATACCCTTTTAATCCCATCATGTAATAGTGAAACGCTGAAAATAAAAACATATTTTAATTACATTTTATTTAAAAGAGGTGACAATGTATTATGTAGTGGCATGAAAAATTTTGCACGCTCATAGCATTCTGGCAAAGCACTTTTCCCAAAGCTTCTATGTTGTTTCCCATGAGATTTCACTAAAACAAAGTCACAAAGCAGCGTTATCGGCCATTGTCTGAGCCAAACACCGCTGGCACGTCTCAAAGGTCTGTGTGCGTTAGGTTACACAGAGGTGTGCGCGAAAGGGGGACGTTGTTAGCACATTGTGTCTCCGCTGCGCCTAAATAGAAGCAGGATGTGTTGCCGTGGCTACAGACAATGGCTGCCAAGCATAAGCCACACATGCCCGCATGTCATGTGTGTACACTGTGCAGGGAGTGTAGTGTTGACTTCCCAAGAACACTTGAGTCTTAACAAAGTCCTCATGAATTGAGCCTTGTTTGTTTGTCTTACTTGATTAAATGAACCATTCTGTCAAAACACAAAAGGGTTGAAAAGCTAGATGTGTTACAAAAGCCTGTTTTCCTTTGCACTCACATTGTGGTATGCGAATTCATCATAACTTTAAAAACCTTGAGTGCCAATATGGATGTGAAACTGACTGGGCAGACACACAGTACCGCTAACGTAATTAAAAAATATATTAAAAACAGTGTTCTATTTTAATTAAGGTATGTAGGGATCCACATAATCTCAACTCTGCCCCCTGTGGCCAAAGATAGACCCACAGACTATCACAGATTCTGTATTTTACCATCCATCCATCGTGGGGCAGCAGCTCAAGCAGGGGACCCCAAACTTCTCTTTCCCGAACCACATTGGAAAGCTCTGACTGGGGGATCCCGAGGCGTTCCCATGCCAGTGTGGAGATATAATCTCTCCACCTAGTC